>JARJRE010000677.1:0-25300 GCA_030783385.1 Akanthomyces dipterigenus | reverse complement strand
ACTCACACTATGGAAAAAAGAAAGGCAAGTCTAGTAGCCTAAGGCGCCTATTACTTAGCGTCATAGCCTATAAGCACCCACTAATAGCAGCTCGTTTTTAGCGGTTATAGTATATAGATTTAAAAGGTATAGTAGGAGCTAAAGCTATTTTGCACTAAACACTACCCCCACCTCTTATAGTTGTGATAATTTTGCGCCTATACTAGCTTACTAGTGCTATAAATAGTGGCCAACGCGTACACCGTACTATATAGGAACGAGTAAGACAGTATAGGTATAGGCACCTACTAGGATCGCATAATGCTCAATACCGGCCACTAAGCGTGTTGCTTTATAATATCACAACTTAGACCATAACTAGGAGTGATTATAATTCACATATACACCGTCCACAGGAGGGCGCTAATAGTAGACCTAGACTAGTAACTACTAAGCTAGCCGCTTACGCGACTAGTCTTAACGGCGCTAGCGTAGGTAGTGAAAGTGAATATAGTAAGAACCCCCCACCTAAGTGATAAGTTATAACTATTTAGAAGAAGGATCTTATTTAGATTACTATATAATAATATTAGGATGAGATCTAAGGTCGAGGTTAAGAAATAAAAGGGCTTTAATGCCTATCTGCTATTATCGATAAAATTAGATTATTGTGAGAAGAAACTGCCGTAGTAATAACCCATAACCACAGCACTACCTATATATATAGCACCATTACTAACACAACCCATACTACTTATAGTAGCATTTACTAACATTAGGGTAGTAAACTACTTTCTTCTAGAAGATTACTAGTCGATATGTCAACCTATATATGCGTAGTATATATCTTTCCGCTATAGAATATATAATGCCATACGTACTTAAAGACACGACCGCTATTAGCGTCATTTAGCTCCGTGTTTAATAGCCACTCGCGAAACCACACATAGTCCGCTCTAGGCTAGGCGAGGATTGTAGCCCTCGTCACACTAAACTATGAGTAACACGGAATGCCCACCTCTATAGGTAGATCTCGGTCCGGAAAGAGCTCGGCGAAAGCTTTACTATATAGGTGAGCTTATAGGACGTACTTCATAGGACCGCTCTTAGCATCCTACGCAGGACGAATCTCAATAGGGCAGCCCGGTGCCCACACATAGCGTAGGCTCACATAACCTTACTCCTGTAGATATAGGATGTGGAAGCGCTAGAGGAGTGGCAGTGTGTTGTGATTAGGGTCGTCGTTATGCTACTAGAAGCGCTCACTATGATGGAAGATAATATTAGGTGGTAATATATCGTACTAATCGATAATATAGCTACCTAAAGTAAGTTCTCCTTCTATGCGCTTAGGCTTTCTATAAGGGCCTATAGTAACTAGTAGTGGAATAGGGGAATATACATGTTAGATACACTATAGCCTCGCGGCCTTTATTTTCAGGGACTGTTTGACTAGCCTCCGCGTTATTAACGATATAGACCGTTTTTAGCCAGCCACGTAGGCTACTATCAAGCCAGGTGATGTCTTTGTTTCTAGTCGCGGCAATAACGAGCTCGAGCTCTAGCTCATCAAAATAGCTTAGATCTTTACTTGCGCGGAAGGGCGACCTATCAGAAAGCGGTGCCACCCTAATCTTCTTCAGCACATCACCGAAATAGTAGAGCAATAAGATTGCGGCGACTACTATAAGGATGAGCTGCCACTTAGTAGCTTGGCTCGGGAGTATAGCTTTAAATGAGTATAGGAATAATTAGTAAGAGTGTAGAGATAGACACAACGCGCATAGAAAAGAATAGGAAAGAGCGATTCTATTAATTACGCTATAGATCGGCCGTTAAGAGTACTATAGCGCCTAGGAAGCCGAGCTAGAAATAGCTAATTACGAACCTTGCCGGCGAGGCCGTCTCGGTCCTAGCAGGCGTGCGGCAAGATTCGAACTACGTCTCTATGTCTTCTACCTTTCTTTTCTTCTCCCAGCCTTAGTCGCATAGATCTTCTAGCTACTCCGGGCATTAGATATATCGGTAAAGCGCCGATATCACCTACCCACGCTTAGTATTAGCCGTCACTAGTAGCTACACATGCTTCTACGCCTCCATTAGAGTTAAGTCTTATATAGAGATATGCCTAGCCTTCTCCGCCAGCACATCCTTTAGCAAATCCATTTCTCACTCTAGAATCTCTTTGTCCATAGCTAACTCATCTAGCTAGTCGCAGAGCTCTAGAACCGACCGATATAGTGAGTCGTTCTACTTCTATTCCTAGCCCAGCTTAAGCTCTAGGGTCTAGTACATCTCGTGCAGATAAATAATCTCAGAGGTAGTATCTATACTAAGTCAATCAACTAGGTTATCTAGATAAGCTAAGGGGCAAGGCGGGTTAATATAGCCAGTCGCTAGCCCTATACTACTACTAAAAGCTACCGCGCAGCACAAAGTGCCTCTGCCGTGCCCTAAAATGTGATAAAGGCATATTGCCTCTATTACGAGCGGCGATATATTAACCAGCGACGTCTGCCCTCATCTAGCTCTTTCCAGCGGCTACTAAGACTAATCCAGAAAAGCTACACCATAACACTGCCTATAAGCTTAACTAGCTATAGTGTAGACACGAAACTAATAGAGCCAGACTAGTATACTCCTCCTCGACAAGCTAGATAAGCATCAGCAGCTCAAGACGGTGACTCTTAGGTACGACCATACTAATAAAATAGTGTCTTACAAGTAGGCAGCCAAGGAGGGAAAGCCCTCTAACTACTAGATGACGAAAGACGGCCAAGTATACCTACCAGCCGGCATCACGTTACTATCGCTAATAGAGCTCTTTCACCACGAGGTCGTGTAGTCCCTTAAGGAACAAAAGATTTAGTATATTAGAGTTAAGCAGCCTAAGGATAAGGATAGCTACAGGACTGGCAGACTGGTAATCATTATCAACGGCGAAGAGGCTTTAGTAGGTAAAGAGCACGGGCTAGCTATAGCATAAATGTAGACCTTAGAACGTTTTTATCCACATACTAATCATTAGAATCACATTACGCAGAGAAAACATAATCGCACTTACATTAAGATCAAAATAATCTTTTTCTATGCGGTTACGAGGAAGCGATGCCCATATTAAAGTCGTCTCTAGTGTCATACTTCACTATCTAATGCGGACAGCTAATACACTAAAGTGAAGAGGTAATAGTATACACGAAACATTCACAAGATTAGAGCGCCCATATAGTATTAAATAAATTATTCTATATTGTTTAGAGTATATACAGCGCGAGCTAGGGACGAGACGTACAAAGTAGGCGAAAATCACAACAGCTCGTCACAGACCATTTCAACCTCCGTCTCGCCTAGCCAAGCAAGTAATTTCCATCACCCTATACTTTCAAGCATCAAAGACCGCAAATATATCATCAAAAGGGTCAATTAGGCTAGTAGGAGCAGCCTAACAAGGATTATCAATTTTTCCTTAGTCATAATCAAGTAGCGCATAGATAGGAACAGATATTCCATCGACACAAGACAAATCGACGAGTATTAGGTCATATATGCCGTTAGTTATATCATCACCCCTAGCCACAGCGGGACTAGTGCTAAACGAATCTAGTGCTATATTCATTTAAATAGGTATATAAGTAGGTACTATAGGTTTTAGGGCGCATATATGGCCTTTACCACAGCGGACGGCATTAATTATACTCATTCGCGCAGGCGTAGACCAAAGCAGGGTAGTATCATTTAGAAAGTCCCCAGTCATATCTAGAGTAGCCATAGTTTTGTCCCGTAATAAGAGTAGCCAGTTCTAACAAACGTCACAACGAGTCAACTTCCACCAGGTTAATTAAGACTAGCTTACAGCTATCATTTGGTCTCGAGTGCCTTTACTTCTATACTATAATGCATAGAAACACTCTCTTCCACCAGAATTATTAAGCCTCGTGGGCGAGACTTAATGCCCTCCACTAGTAGCACGGCTTCTACACAAATAAAATAGCGTTAGCCAATAGCGCTACTGCTATTGCCTTCAGCGCGGCCACTATAGCCGTCCCCACGGCTGCGGAAGCCACTTCTATACCCACTTCGCTTTAAGCTATAACTCTTACAGCATCGCAGGCACGTAGGAGCTAAAAACGGCAGCGATGACACAAGGGTCCTAACGTGAAACTCAATAACACCCTACACTACTAATAGCGTTAAGTTTCCATCCCTAAACTAGATACACTTAATCTGTGTATAGCGCAGAACAGAGCATAGTGTTATAAAGAGGCCCAAAGCAAATAATCCCGCTAGTCCGATCTTATTCTCCAGCCGAAGATTAAGCATATATAGCACAGGGATAGGTAGAAGAGTGATAATAATATTAGACATAATTATTAAGACTGCGTAAGACGTAAATAACGCCCTAATAGGCAGGCAGCTTCCTTCTTTACGAGGATTCTACGATTTAGCAATCTACGCCCGTTTTGGTCAGTTTAGGTCAAGGCGGCCACCTTTACGGAGTTTCCCTACTAGCCTACATGAGAAGAGTAGCACTAGAGCGCTGCCCACATGGCTAAATAAGACGAAAGCCATAGTGACCTAGACAACGAGCCGGTATAGCCATTTATCAGTACCGCGAAGTAAGCGCAGATAGTTACTTAGTAGCGCAATTTTAAAGAAGCTAATGCCCACTTAGTAAATCAGTTAGCCCGTAAAGTTAACTCTCGTATATATGATTAGGTTCTCTAGAGGGCGCAGTGAGAGTGGCAAGCCAAGGCCATATCTAGTTTCTACAAGGCATCAAGTAGTCAGTATAGGAGCCATAGCGTGTAGGATTTATCAGGACACGTGTGGGTAATATAGAGGCTAGAGTACGTCACGGCAAACAGAAGGGACGAAAGGGACATCTAATCATCAGCCGCCAGGCAGTGACTTCTCCGTCGTAAATACAAACACGCACTAACAACGATCATAGAGAAGATAGACATAATAACGCAGATCACGATGATAGTTTTATACAACGATTTCGCGTCAACTTCCGCGGTCGCGTTAGCGATAAAGACCATAGTGATAGGTATATTGCGTTTATTTTACAGACCACCTAACAGTAAAGCATATAAGTATTAATAGGACTATAGACAACTATCGATATACATAGCTGCATTTATAATTAACGCCATATTAGATGCCTTTAATATATATACAGACAGCTAAAAATAGCTACGCTGCGACTAGCGCCTGGTGCCGGACCACACTACGCCGTTTCTACCCTCCTACGGCAGCTCCCACTTAATTAGGGGAAAATAACCCAAACAAGAAACACATCAAGTTAATAGGCCCAAAGATAAGAATCAGCAGGAAAGAAACTATAAAGTGACCTAAGCATAGTTAGTATTAAAACTCCACAGGGCATTATAGCGCTCACCAAAGATGATAGGCCGTTGGGTAATAGTCGCCCAGATCTCACGCGACATAAGCACCACGAGCGCGCCATCCCACTGCCAGGGACCGCGCAGCCTAAATTTAGTGTTAAAGTTTGCTCCAAGACCCCACACGATAAGTAGTTTCAGCGACTAGAAGCCAACCACATCCACGAGACTAGGTGCAGAGTTTATATCCAGGGCTAGTTAGTACGCATAGCTCTCATAGTCCACACCACACTCAAGGCGGGCTCCAGGCACGCCCCGTAGCCTATAGTGCCACTCGTCCCTTAGGTGCAGGGGCCTAGGGATCTAGTGCCGGGCTAAGAGGTAAGCGATCCACAACTAAGCCTACATCTCCAACAGCGGTAGTATAGCGCCTAGTAACAGGCGCACAAAACTGATAAAGCCGATAGAGGGGTCATTACGCTGCCATATCCGTCAAACGTCAGCCGTCTCTAGCATCACGTATAGCGGATCGATCTACTAGTTAAAGAATAAGAACTTCTATTTATAGCCCGTATAGAGAACTATAATATCAGGACGCACCTAACGTTCCTTTATCTTTTTATACTCTAGCCTGCTATTGTTGACAAAATTAACGAAACCCGACGGCTATATCTATAGCAGCTAGGGCGCTAGGTCAACGCACCGCCTATGTGTGTCCTCTACGGGCGTCTGGACCAGAGTAGACTAAAGGGCGTAGAGCTATAAGTGGCGCCCTAGCACCTATGGCTAATAGGGCAAGCTAATGTAGGGGCAGACCTTTATCGACTTATTGAAAAATACTAGGAGCAGTTAGCGCACTACTTTTACGTGTCAGCATAGCGGCACGTAGGGGCATTATTACTCTTAGAAGGATGGTAGCGCGCCGGGCTAATCTCGCTAGCCTATTAATCCATCCTAGCCGTCGCCCCTAAGCTCAACCACAGAAGGGCTGCGATATAGAGCCAGTAGTACTCCTAGAGCTAGTCGTCTTTCCAGCGTAGTATGCGGTAAATATAGGCCATGTCGAAGAGGTTCGCCCAGCTCACGTCAATCAGAATGCCAGGCTCCACAGGGTTCGGCACACAACCTAGGATTAGCAGCAGCATAGGCCCGGGGTTGCGCTTCGCCGCGACCAGCGTTAACTTAGATTACATCATATAGTGATATAGAAGATAACAACGGACCTTTAGTGCAAAATAGAAGCCATTATTATAGCAGAGAACGACCTAGTCGACCTTAAGGTGCGTGGCGGCTAGGTACGCGACATCGGCCCCAGTCTCGCCACTACCCACCACCATCACCAGCCTGTAGCCGTTAAACTGCCACCGCGACTTAAACTGCGACGAATATATAACTACCAGCGCGTTACTAATCCCACTAATGTCTAGTAGGTTTAGCTCCACGTGCAGCCTAGAACACATAGCTACAGCATCACAGTCCCATCTCAGCGAGCCTTTAACTATCCGGTGCTCGATAACATAACTACACTAGCCTCCTTAAGAGACCAAGACAACTCTCGTGCCTAGCTTAATATACGGCCATAGTTTAAAATAGGAATAATACCTACGTAGGTACTTAACGTACTTAGACGCAGAAAGGAAGTCCTTTAAACTTAGATGGCGGAAGTCAGAAAAGCAGGTAAGCTATTTAGATGAGACGAGCTATGTATCATTATCAGCGCTCCGCCCACTCAGCAACCATACGACTAACCTCTACATCTTCGTAGGCTCGAGCTAAAAATATACCCCTAATATCCTTCTGATATTTAAATAGGACAGCCTTAATTAGCTCGCAGCCAAGTAACCACTACGCCTCGCACAGGTATTTCAGGGTAACCAGGCCAGACGGGCCGCCGCCAATAATAGTAACTTTTATAGTGCTTAGTTCTATAAAGGTAGCCTAGCGCCACATTTATATCTATCACTTCACAGCGCGCGAGCCGTATCAAATAGGTGGCCGAGGACGAGGTGCACTAAGGATGGCGCCTAGTAAGACGAGGCGCCTAAGGAGACGCAATCTGCCTAGAAATCCGTTTATATTAGCAGATAATAGCTATCAGCTAGGTCTCGCCACGCTAATTGGCTACTTCATAGTCATACCTACCTAATTGGGAAATCGGATAAAGCGGGTGGGTTATAAGTACCTACGCTAAAAGCGGCTCTAACATAGACAGCCGTCCGCTATGGTCTAGTACACTATGGCGGTAGTTCGGCCTACGGGCTCTCACCTTAGTAGCTTCGCGTAGGTCGTCTTGCGTATTTCGCACTACTTTAGCGTGTTAGCACTGTAGGGATAGCCGCCGCCACTAGCCTATGGGCTGAAGATACACAAAGTGATAAATCCGTATAATATATGCTTTACATATAAGTCATATTAGTAACTATCAAGGGCGGCGATTATGTGTGAAATATCCCGCTATTTATCATTACTATTTAAGTATTTAATATAAGCTACTAGTTAACCCTCTCTACGCGCGTAGATGGCTCGCTCGTTAGCCATAGTAGTGACATAGCATCCACCTATACTACGATAATAGCGCCGCACTAATTATAATTTAAGTCTATACTAACCTAAAGCGTAGGCGACGGTTCTCTCAAGGCATTCTTAGGTGTAAGTCGCCGGCACTATCATCAGCGCGCCTACTTTCTCATAACCAGTAACATCATTATAAGAGGGATGTGCAGAGACAATATCACATACAGTCTAACACTCACAGCTTAGTACGAATAAAATATAGCGGGCAAACAGCGTAGTAGGGCGTCTAGCCGTGGTCACTTATAAGCTAACTACGTTAGTTAGTACTCAGTATGCTATACCACGGCGTCCATGGGTGGGTTTCTAGTGCTCGCTCCGCCTATAGGTTGGTGGGGAGGGAAGCTTGCTATAGTAGCACGCGTACGGTATACTATGCGGCGGGTGCGCTATCAATAGCCCCCGCCAAAGTAGTCATCTAGTCCTTACGCCTATACAAGCCAGTTAACCGTAAATAGGGATCCGCTAATGCCGTAGGGCTTCTTCTCGCCTTCGTAGACTTCGATGGAAAATTTCGTCTACTTCATATTAACGGAAAATATTACATTTTCAACCACAACATTCTCGACCACAACATTCTCGACCATAACACTACTACATCCCCGCGCGTCGCGTCTAAGGAAGTCCCCTAGAAGGCTCTAGCCGTTAAGTCAAAAACTTACCTCTCGTCAGTCTAGACCATCTAGCAATAGGATATACTCTTATGAGCCTGGTTTAAGGTCGTACAACACGCGACTAGAGCACTTATACCTATAATTCGCATACACTAGCTTATCGTCTAACTCGAAATAAAAGTGCTATGCCAGTAGGTAGAGAGCGACGGCGTCTATATTAGGCGACCGTACTACACTCTCTTTAGCCCACGACTATCTCGCTTTCATGTTAGTGACATCATTAAGAGCTAGCTAGGGCCCGTTGTGCTTAAAATTAAGGCGGAAGAAGTTCTCTCTATAGACAGTGTACTAGTACACGCGTTTGAATTCTCGATTTAAATCAGTCTAGCTTATAAAGGCACTAAAGACACAGCTAATAGAGGACAGCTTCCATCAGCTCCAAGGCCTTACGCTCCTACGCTTCTCCACCCTGCCTCTAGCCGTCCTTAAGATGTTAGTCGTACTATGCGAACGGGCTCTACTAGGCTTCTCTACCCCGGCACTGTATAATACTAGTACACCTGGGTCCGGTTTTTCGGGGAACTACTCCCTTACAGCCACTAGGGCGAGCGCGGATAGGTTATTATATATTATGCCTCCATCCTAATAGGCGACGCCGTGAATAACCTATAGGGGGAAGTAGCTATAGTCCACGGTTAGTGCTTAGAAACAACGCGGGCATCATCACTCACAACGCCGCTACACTAGTCACGCATAATCTACAAATGACTTAGTTAGCATGCTATAGCGCAAGACCTAGATAGGAGACACACACTTGCCAAAGTAGAACCTACTTAGGGTTTCTCAGCATATAGAAGTCAGCTAGCGTAGGGTAAGTCAGCAACAGTCACTTCTTTAGCAGATTTCTAACTCACTAGCTTCGCCACTAGGGTCTACGGCCCCGCCCTAGTTAGTCGCCACAAAAGTTGCCATGTCTTCCGCCGTTATCATAGTCATGCTGACTAGTAAGCCATTAGCCGTAGCGGGGGACTAATTGGTAAGCGTTCTCAATGCCCTAAACTCCGTCCTCAACCTTCTCTCTAATGGGCTTAGTGAGTACTTACTGTCTATAAGCAGTATCAACATAAATCGCCAGAATCACTAGCCGATTATAGTCCATCTAAGTGGATACATAGAAACTTCGCGCTTCTAAAACGCGTCTTACGCCACATCCTCAAGCAGCTTAATACATTCGTCAATAGACTTACTGACTATAAGAGCCCACGCGATAATAGCGCCTACGTTTATTTTATTAGATACGTTTAGTAATAGCGGTAGGCCATAAACCTGATAAAGTGCTATATATTATGTCGAAATGATTTTAGACTAGGTAAGACAAGAGCCCGACCTTATCTTCCACTACTTTAAGAGATATAAGCAGCTTGCTAGCGTTCCCACCGCTACTATCTACGCAGAGTACTCTAAGTAGGGCCGTTTTCGGCTTACTACATATACACAGTCCCCCCTCTATCTCCTCTCCACAGAGAATATAGCAAGGCAGATTTCAACAGCCACCATCCTAAGCTAAGAAGTGATTATAGCAGTCTACATATATCTAGTACTTATAGGGCAGCTCGTGTTTTAGACGCTTCGTTAGGCAGCTAAAGCACATAGTAGGGGAACAGATGTCCCTCCACCTCGTCTAAAAAGAGATAAGCTTATCGGCGTGGTAGAGTAATACTAAGCGGCGCTATTTATAAAACTACGTGAATTAGCTCCCTAGACTTTAGATTAGTAGGCTCACTAGGTTAGGTCCGGAGTAGAACTCCAGCCTCCTACTCTCGTTAGAGGCGGAAGCCAGTCTCTAGTTAATAAGATCGATTTATACCCGGTAAAGCTTATTAAAAACTTTAGCGATGTTAAAGTCTATGCTATTAGCTTAGCTCGTTCAGGTAAGAGGGGCAACGCATAGTGTATATTCCACATATAATGGTTAAAGATGATGTTAGAAGCTATAACGGGAATGGCAAAGAGCTCTAGCATCTCTCTTAAGTCAACGCGGCTAAGTAAATCGACCACACTTTCCTTAAGATACTAGCTTATAGGGCGCCTCATTCACGTCGCTAACGCTAGGTCTAGTAGCGCCGGCGGGGAGGCGATTAAGCTTAACGCACACTCCATCATTCTACAAAGGGTCTTAGTAGAGAATAGGTGTCCTGCCTGCCTATAATGTTCTTACACGCCGTTTATACTATCTAATAGTTTTATGTGGAAATCATACCAATTCGGTGGTTTATGTGGAGTTCTCCTAGTGCCGAGACTAGCGATACTAACGTTAGTAAATCAAGACAATAGGGAAGACCCCAAACGACGGACTTTATTAAGATAGTCACTAAGCTCTTAGATAGCCTGCTATTCTAACCCTCTATTGGACCCCTTATTAACGAGGAGTAGCTATAGAAGCATAGGACCGTCTGATAATAGTCCGTCTACTAGCCATGAGGTAAGGTGCTAGGTAACACTACGAAGGCCGCTGTTAATGTCGTTAACGAATATACACACAACGCCAGCAAACGGGATAATAAGCCTACTAATGGTCTAGTCCACGGCGTATTCGGCGGTCGCGGCCTAGGCGGCCAGCGGGAGGCGGTGGCAGACCTCTTCGTGGCATCCCGGCGGACTAGGCCCTACTAGGACTTTATTCTAGAGGAGGCAGTTAGTTTCTACTATAAGTAGTGGCTTGTCTATTTAGCCTCAGAGCGATCCTATGACGAAATAGATCTCTCTCTACGTCCTTAAGGATAGTGGCATAGCTAGATCGCGAAGCGTAGCCACTTTGCTCTTATTACCAAGCATACAGACCAGTTCTATAGATTCGCTAGATAAAGGGCCACATAATTGCTTTAGAAGCCTCCTTAGGCGATCTATCACTTGCAGAGCAAATTTATCATCATCCTTTACTAGGCGTGTCTAGAGAGTGTGCTTATAGGGCATTTCGTTTGCGTTACTATCGTGGAAGCAGAGGGTACCACGACACGTCTGACTATATACCCCAAACTAAGCAGCTAGAAACAGCGATATATAGCACCTCAGCCCATTAAAGTTCAGTAGGGTGCCATTTCGAACTACTCTGTCTCTAGCTTTACTAGCGCAATGTATATAAAGGCCTCCTACGCATATAAGCGTAGTGCGACCGTAAGTGTGGGAATGCCATTTTATACACCTTATACGCACTATAAGAGTCTACGAATGTAGGAGCTGCGGAAGGCGGCGCGTTAAATAGCTATACCGCTCCCCTATGTCCATCTATTAGAGAGTTTTCCTACTAAGGCTTTCTAGAGCATCGCCTGTCGTGGATACTTGCTCTAACTATAGGTCTTATCGACGCCGCCGAGTAGTAACCGAAGGGGAAGTCGTCGTCTAGACAATCATTAAGCGCTATGTCTTGTGCCCTCGTTATAATATAGGCGTAGAAGATTGCAGGGCTCCGCCTCTAGGCTACGTCGAGCTTCCCTCCGATCCTCCGATCCTCTATCACTACGAAGTGTAGGCCGAAAAGGCTAGTTTAAGGCCATAGACGACCGTCTATCATTCTTCACGCGACACTAGGGCAGATCTCTATAGAAGGCGAAGGAGACAAGTAAAGCCAGAAGGCAGTAGTAGATACAATCTTCGTTTAACTATATATTAATAACGTAATCTACCAGAGACTATAATAGAGTCGCCGCTACTAGGCGAGCGCCTACATTAAGGCAAACCACGCCCACTTTCTGGACATCTCGCCTTACTGTGCTTTGTAGTACTTTGTGTTATTGTGTTAGAACGACTAGCTAGGTAAGTTAAGGTCGTTCATTAAATCCCATGGCAGAGTTAAGTCCCCTATCTCCAAGCCTCTAACATCCCATCCGTCCATATTCATCCTAGCGTCAGCTTCCTAGAACACTATATCTTCCATACCCATTATACTATTCGCCTAAGTCGCTATATTCTCTATGTTTACTCTAAAGCCAGCTTCTCCCACTACATTAGTATCTCTAGTCGTATTAGTCTCTCCCCCTATATTAGTTTCACACATTATATCAACCTCTTCCACCATATAGGCCCCCTCTGCTGGTTTAGCCCCTCCCTCTATATTAACCTCTCCCCCTGTAATAGCTTCTTCCATTATAGTAGCCTCCCCCCCCATAGTAGCCTCCCCCCCTATAGCAGCCTCCCCCCTAGTAGCAGCCTCTCCCACTATATATTCGTCGAGGCTTAGTTCTCTACTCTAAGATCTACAAACGATAGACGTAGAGTATTATGTTTTAACATCTTCATCTTCTAGTATGTTATAGATATTCTAGGGGATCTTAGCGGCTCTTCGCGCACTATGACGCTTACTTACTTTACTGATCTTACGAGAGATAGTGGGCGTAGGAGCTAGACAGTAGCCACTAACGTCCTATACTTTCGGCTTTTCGCCATTTCTTAAAAAGTTATTCACCTAGAGAAATACTATAAGTAGTAAGCTCTACTATATAGAAATCTTTAACGCTTACTAGTGAGCTAATATCTGGGAAGGTCTTGCCTATAGGACAGTATATCGCGATATGCCAAACCCTATGCGTTAGGTCTTCGTATAGGGTAAGTGTGCGTATTCTAGCAATCTTCCCTAGCTACTTTATCTTTTCCTTTAAGCTAGGCCCGCGTTTTTATATCGCCTCTTTTTCTTTCTTCATATAGCCGGTAAGAAAGGCTCTAGTAGTTATAGCGTTAATATAGAAAGACAATATATATAGTATATATGAAAAATGGCTTTAGTTTAATATATATATCACATAGTATAGTAGTTTAGTAATTTACTACTACCCTCGCGCTATAGACGTGCCTAGGTATAGCCACTAAAAATGGCTCTAAGTGTAACTTGCGCCCTATATAGCCACTATACCTTATCGTTCTTCTATGTGCGCACTATTGGCTAATATTAGTGCTATACTAGGCCCACAGGCATAGAGACCACCCCTCCCCTAATTAGCGTGGGTCGGGGAGGCGTGTGAAAAGTGCTTCTAGCAAACCATAGACATTTATAGATAAGGTATAGCTCTCTAAAAATTTCCACATCGTGAGGTGGTGGGATTATATTAGTGGCTAGCTTAATCACTATGCGCTATTTCCCGCGCGGTATTAGCGGAAGTAAGTCACGAGCGTGATCTTTAGAGCAAGAAATACCTACGCCTACACTACACTGGGCTAGTCTAAAAAGTGCGCTCCTTATTGCTTAGCCTACTACTTAGGGCTGTGACTATAAGAAGCACCACTTGTGAGAGCTAGTGTCTTATAGGCTATAGGTGTAAAACGGCGGCTAGCGCCGCGCGGAAACGGTTTTTTCTTTCTTATTAAATAAAGAAATTAAAATCTTTTTCATTTTTTAGATAAAGAGAGAATAGGCCACTAGGTGTCCGTGGAGAGCGAGAACGAGTGGCACTGGCGGGGTCAAGAGGGGCAGATGGCAGTTTACAGCGTCGACTGTGCGAGAGCATCTCTCCACCTGGAAATCTCGCGCCATGATGGGGAGGTTAGGCAGCACTAAAAAGACAACTTAGCACCTCGCCGCAGGTTGCAGCAATCACATATACACCAAGCCACACACTCCACCCGTGCTACCATACCAGCCGATTCTAGCACTACGCCAGATTATATAGGCGTAATTAGAGCTATAAGGAAGATTAGTAAAGAAGATTTTATTTAGGATGAGTTAAGACGCGCGCAAAAGTACCGCCATAGAGTAACGCTATACTTTTATACGCCAATCACTCCTCTAATCGGTGGCTCTTGTAAGAAGAATTTTACTACCGCCTAGTATAGAAGATAAGCTCCTAACATATAAGTAGCTAAGCACACCTCTACCCTGATCTCTATCGTCTATGCTCTTAGTGTCGCTACACATATAGGAGGCTATTAAGTCCCGTCTTAAGGTATCTCGTCGTTTTTCCACTACTTGTTGAAATTCTCCAGGCGGCTATTAAACTCAGACACGACCGCGCGCAGGCTGTCCGACAAACAGAGGATCATAGCGGCGTTCTCTAGTAGGCCCTTAAAGTAGTTAACCTATTTTCTCAAGTGTCTGTTTTCTTATATTAGCTTCTCTAAACCTACCTCCACTGTCGTTAGGCTCGCCTTAGGACGGTTCTTACCCATAGGCGTTATCACCTCGTCTCTAAAACTATACCACATTATTGCCGTGCCTAGGCCGTTTAAGGCGAAAAAAGGTTAGGCCGTGATATATTAATATTTATATAGTATTAGAGCATAATAACGCTCTGTTAAATTGTAGACGTCTTGCGGCCGAGATCTCTTTCCGCTGTGATAGACGCTATAGGAGACGTCAAATTCGTGCCACTGCCATAATGGGCTGCAGCCAGCCTGACAGGGGCCCCTGTTATGGACGAGGGAAGAGGGAGTGTGTTTCTGCTACTAAGCGTCTATTACTATTGCGGATTATGTGCATATATAACTATTCGCCTGTAATGCCAAATAACGTTAAAAAGCATCAATCCGTCCGTATTCAACACTCATCTTCTCATCTTCGTCGCTCGTATTAATACGTGTAAGTAGTAAGCTAGTCTAGTCCTTCACTTCCCGCGTTTCTTCTTGCAGAAGTTTGTCACTATACTACATGTATAAACCACGCCGCGAACTTATAGTAACAATGGCCGAAGTCCTGCGACTAGGTAGTATCCATCTATAGCGATATAGTGCCATGCTAGCCTGCCCTGTAGCCCAAGCCACCAACAGCAGCAGCGACTAAGTAGATGACCGCGTTACAGCCCCTCACCTCCTGTATAAGCGAATTATTACCAACACACACGCAATTTGCGGGCCGAGGACAGAAACGACCCCTCTTATAAATACCACTTCCCTTCCTTCGTTCCTAGCGTGGCAAACCTTCTCTTAGTACTAACATTTCCAACATAGGCAAATAAGACACTACCAACCGCGCGAGCGGGTCCTCCAAACTAAAGCGCCGCCGTGTAATAGAGCAGCCTCCTACCGCGTCTGGCCACGGAGGTACTAACTAGCTAAGTTATCCCACGCAGTAGTCTCGTAAGTAGTATCACAAATCGCACATACCGCTAGAGAAAAATGTTTCTATCTCTAGCTCCGCGCAAAATAGCCATTAGTCAGACCACTTTATATATAGCGCTAAGCCGTAGCTAGTGACTAATGGTTTAGACGTGGAAGAAGACAGAACCGGCTCTAAGGCCACCCTAGTAGACAATGACTAGGAGCTAGGTCTGGCAGCTACCGTAATAGCTATAGCTTCTAAGTTTAGGTCTATCTCTAAAATCATACGGGAATTAGCTAACATAGTCAGGACAAACAGCTATAATCACAGGGACATATAAGCTACTATACTCCTATATAAAGATACTATCTAGATGTGAGTTAAAGACACGCGAGAGCATATAGCACAGCTAATTATATCTAGGTTCGTAGAGTGGCATAAACTCAACAATATGCCGAATATAAGTCCGATACCTAGCTTCGCCGACATAGGCCCAGCCACTTTCGCGCACAGAAACTAGCAGTAAGGGCCACAAGACCAGGGGGGGGCGGGCTAAGGGTTCGCACCTAATGTCCTGTTTAATAGCTTATAAGAGCAGGTAGTCAAGGGTCGGTGGATTAAGTAGAAACCAGCCACCGTGGAGTCACTCTAGCACGGATTAGAGGCTCGGTGTAAGTAGGCACATACGGCCGCTTTAATATAGCTACTATAGGCAATAAATGAATATAAACGGGCAGTAAGCATAGTATTAAGCGCAGATAAGTTCCCATCATTAAGAGGTCCACCTTAAGGTCGCCATGCTGAGATGAAGGTCGCGCGTATCGCCATTATAGACAGCCGCGGTTAGCATTATGCTTCACTATAATCACCATCCTAACGACAATTACCTCCCACTACACAAGACGCCAACGGGCAGCCCGGCATCTACTAGGTGGATAGCTACACATAGAGTGAACCGCGCTTAGTAGCTAGTTGCTATATAGGAAATTAAGAACGACAAACTGAGCGATATTCGCCTACTCGCCGCTATATTGTTATTAAATATTGCTCGTCTTCTCGCCATATACTAATACGGCAAGATCGCCTTCTTAGTGTAAGAACATATTAACCTAGACGTGCTAGAGCTAGCCCCTCTGTGCGAACGTAAAATCGCTGATGTTTTTTCCTAGGTAAAAGCCTCACCCTAACCACCCCGCGGCGCTTATTAAGCCCCCCACTCATAATACTAGGTTCTGCGAGGGCTACTAAGTCTTCTAGTGCTCAGCGTCGGCTTTTGCGTTATATGTATTTGGACGACCGTGAGCGGCGCTGTTAAGATTAGTACGTCGATAGATCATTCACCAGCCCCTACATGCCTAATGCCATATATCATAACTAACAACGCTAGTGCTAGACTAGAGCTACGAGCCCACCGTCGATCCGCACCTCAGACGCGTGGGCACCGCCTACCTCGCGGGCTTCCTAGAGTAGGTTATGCTCGGGCTAGGCGGCACACGCCGCGAATAGTCCCCTAACGTAAGAGATTTTCTTCACATTCTAGCCGCGGGCAGCCTACCTGCCGAATGGGTCTATATCATGCCCTAAGTGAATACGCACTATCTAACTATAACTAGTATGCCTTTCTATTGTGGCCTAAATCGATTAGCTCCGCAGCTTAGTTTACCCTGCGAGAAAAATTGGCGGTATGCTCCGGCGCCCTATCTTAGCTAGCCGTGTTGGGGAGGCGAATGTAATTTACGCCAGGCCCACTCCCGTGCAGGCATGGTGACATAGACATCGCCTCACGAGCGTCTACTGGTTCCCGAATAGCTGGTAATGAATAGCAGCACAAAGAGCGTCTTAGAGCTGTAGCATTATTGGCTATAGGTGGCACAGGGTAGGAAGGAAAACTCCATTGCGCAGAGCCCTGACGAAATTAAACATCTTATATAATAACTATTATACTACAGCCGTCGTTAGGTTATAGCCATATGCGCGTTAGCGGCACGGCGTCTACGCAACCACAGGCCGGGTCCGTGAATCTACGATCTCTCCCCACGAGCTATCCGCATCGCTATAGCTCTTAGACGATAGATGTAACGCATAATGACTTTTTTAGTAGTAGACTCACGTACGCCCTGGGGCCCTAGGGCGCGGAGCAGATCCTTACTAAAAAACAAGCAGTCGACAGTCTCCACCCCGGTCGGGCCACCCCTAGCGGCAGACCCGTAAGAGTTTACTAGAGGGAGCTTAACAGTCTGGCTAAGAACCTAAGCACTCCTATCCGTACGCCTATAAGACTCGTTCGTTCGTTTAGTACCCCGGCGTAGGGATATCTCTTAACCATAGGAGCGTTTTTCGGTGTTAGGTGGACTGTCTCCTTTCTCACAGCATTTCTATAATAGGCCTAGAGCGATAGAGTTAGGCGCAGAGGGCTATCTACCCGGGCTATGTGAAGCTAAGTACATCCTATATAGCTTATCTAATGAGCGATAATATTGCCTACTAGGGCAACGCACTATAAGGCTCCTGCGAGAGGCTTAAACGGAAAAAAGAGCAAACACTAGAGGGCTATACGGCTAAAGCCCAGGGCCTCAATAAGTGGCATAATAGTGCTCACTATCGCATAGGTGAGAGGTTGACCGACCTTTACCGCGATAGCTCTAATATTTCGTGGATACATATTACTAGTAGTGTGTTAGCTTTTAAAAAATATATCAGGCGTATAGAGCTTTAAGGCGCGGTGAGAAAGAGCAGACACTTCCCCAGCAAGAGGTGCATTAAGTTCCAGACCGGGCTAGGCTACCATTAGCAGCCGAGGAGCATTAACTCTAGCAAACTGATGGCGGGCAACTCTTACTGTTCGTCAAAGCCACAGTAGGTTCTACACCCAAACTGGATGATATAAGTGGCGCGCATGTCGGCGTTGACGGCGGTTTCGGCGCACGGCCGCGAACACTCCCTCATCTGATGGAACCCTTACTTATGCAGCATGGCTCTGCAGCCCTGTCAACGGTCGATTGCGTCTGCGTTTCCAATCGGGCCTGCGAGCCCACCCTCAGTACAGGTTTTGCAACGAAGCCCTGCAGCCTGATAAACACAGCACTAGTGGGCGCAGGTAATCAATCAGTGGACCCAGCCCACCATATAGTGGGCGCTACGTGGAGAGCCATAACAGGAGGTGTTGGCGTTAGATTGTCGCGGGCAACGGCACACGACCTAGAGTGAGTGATTTCTACGCTAGTCCGGCCTGGCAATTTCTTTTAGGGTAGTTTTCCAGCACTAAATGGCGTAATAAGGGTTACCCTCGCTATTTGGGAATAGAGCAACGCTATAGCCTAACATGGTGGGGCTATAGTGCGTGTTTCTTCGCTATATTGCCATAGCGGAAGTAGCAGCACGATTTAACCGGCCATACGGCCTTAGTCTTAAAGTCCCTCGACGATAAGGTTCGGCTCATTCTTTATGCTAGCAGGGAGCGGGGATACACTAGCTAACCACTTTAGATTACGGACTTCTAGCTAGCGAGGCAGCGGTCACAGTTACCCACTAGCGTCTAACCTGCGCAATATATGGCCAATGTGGAGGTTCTTATCTAGCCTCTAGGCTAAGCTATACTTAGTATAAAGCACCGAATCTTCCCACTTATACGCAAGATAGTTAGCTGCGAACTAGGTTCCATCTACTATACACTAACCCTTACTCCCTCTCTAATACCACATCTCCTCTACATAATCCATCCTAAATCACAAATATATAATAGCTACTACGTCTTCGCTAGATGCCTAATACGGAATTAAAGCACAAGCGGCTGATTAACACACTAAGTGACCTATGTGCTACTGCGGTTAAGGAGCGATAGCTATAACGCCCACGGCTAGACACCGCGAGCCTAGCAGGCCGTCACGAGGGTCTATTTGCGCGAGAGTCCCCCATAGAGGCTCCTGTAAGCGGTCCTGGAGACGAACACTATAAAGGTCCCGGCCACCGTCTTTTATTATAGACTGGCTTCATGACTACTACACACGCTGGCGAATAGCAAGTCTCTATAATGAATGCCACGAGTGTGTCTTCGCAAACGCTAGATGGTGAGCTAGAGTAGTCATCCCTACTTAGCTTCTCTATGTCCCATTCCCGTTATAAAGAGTCCCACTAGGATCCCTAAAGCATCTTCGCCGGCTATAACCTCAACGGCTTCCTATAAGAACTACTATTATCTCTTAGTCCCAATATAGATAGCTTTGAGTTATATTTAAGAGGGCCTAGTATTAAGATCTTTCTAGACGTCTATATATATAATATGGAGGGGTTTAAGTCCGTTAAGGATTTTATAAATTCGCGTCTTTACTCTACTACTGGCTCTAGAGGTGACCTAAAGTACGTGCTCACTATCAAAGAGCGGGGTTGTGAGGATAACCACCACGCTACTAGCTAGCCCTTATAACTTCTCAATCCGCCACAGCCTATGCGTGGCCTCTTACCTCGACGCTTTTGGCTATACGTCTAGCAATAGCGAACCCCATCATGCTTATAGAATCAACGAGATCTACCTTATCCTAAGCTCTAGCTGGGATACGACGCTTATACTTACCAGCCACTACCTATAAGGGATGTAATTAACCTATGAGTACTTAAATCTCAATTTTGTCTATACATTATTCTCAGAAGACGCAGGGCCTCTCCACGGCTATATAAGAACTCTTTCCTCTAAGCTTAAGACACCAACTTTAGCACAGATAGCGGGGACTAGGACCATTAGCAAGCAAACATAGCCACGACACAGCACGCTGGGAACATCGTGGACATATTAGACGTGTACTCTTATCGAGATTCCTAGGTTCTAGTTGTACTTTTCTAAATAAATATTTTTTACATATCTCCTTAACCCTTCCGTCATTCTTCTATAACCTATATTTACGCGCCTTCTTCTATATATATCACGCCCTATATGACTCGGTTTAAGGCTAGATATACCGGAGGCAATAGTAGACATAACGTCCGCGTAGGCATTAGCGTCTAGCACGGAGAACTCATAAATACAATACGGGTCCGCGCTTAGATTCAGCGGTGTAGACTATCTGCCATTTAGCTTAAGGCACACTGGCTACTAACTAGTAAGATACCTAGACCCACTCGTTGGGTCTTTAGTATTAAGTCCGCGCTAATATAAAGCGCTATGGCAATAAAAGGAGTATAGAGGAAACCGTTATAATTGCCGTCACTTAGTTATTCGGGCTCGGGATCTATTTCCCGTTTTGCAAAGCATATAATCGCTAATAAAACATAATACGTTATTGCTAGTAACAGGGACGGTGTAGTCCCCACCTCTATCTGCAGTAGGCTAAATGCAGGTAGCCCGGACGAGGAGAGTCGGGCAGCTGATCACGTAAGGTTACCCTTTTGTCCTTGATGTAGGGTGTCGGGATCGAGGAAGCCAGTCCTAGGCTGAAGCGAGTCACGGCGGGTCCACACCGTACTCACCGCGGCCACCACCCTCTGACAAGCCTCTGGAGGGTTAAGGTGGGTGGGCGCCCGGCAGTAAACGAGTCTAGAGCAAGAAAATCTCCACGCCTTCTTGCTGCGGGAAGTTCACCGCAGCCCAGGTCAATAGCATTTCTCCAGCGTAGCTGAGCGCAACTGATTAGAGCAGTAGGTCTCATCGATCAGGTCCGTAGCGGAGCTTAGAAAAGGAAGCACTCTCTATTTGACCCACAATAGGACCATAAATGCAATTTCCGCCTCGCCCACTCTTATGTAGAGGAAGGGACGAAAGGGTGTACTTCGTCAACGTCTTACTAGTTACCGAGTGTCTAGTTCTACAAATAGCAGAGTAGAGACGTAATCAGGCTATAGAGCGCCAGTTCTTATGGCATAGGGCCTGCGTAAGGTTTTCAAGCACAATGTGCAGATAACTTAAAGCTACTCTTACATTATAGACACCGCTAGCCTATAGCATAAAGTACGGTGGCTATATGACCTCTATATAGCCGCTAATTGATTGGGAAATCTACGATCTCTTCCCCACGAGCTGTTCGTACCGCTGTGGCTCTATCAGCGATAGATCTAACGAAGATAAGTCTATAACATAGGGGGCATTATTCTAAGTGGTAACACTAGGGGCTAGGGCTATCGACCTATAAAATTACTGCTAACGGCTAGCTCGTGATGCGCCGCTAGTGAGCTTAAGCGCATAGACTGGCCGTTATATTAGCGGACCCGTTCTATAGGTGAGCCCCTACAATCTAGTTTGCACTGTGCCCCTCGTCAACCAACGGCCGGCCATGCTGTGTAAAGTGTAAGATAGTGAAATGTAGACAACTAAATTTTCGCGGCAATTCAGCACGCTCAGCAACGGCACCCGATCTGTTGCTGTGCCGCTAGGCATTGGACTACGTAATGTGCTTTCACATGAAGTGCTATTATAAAGAATCTCGATCGCGAGTTAATAGCGGTATAGCCTAACCCGCCCACTAGCTGCCAAGGCTCTTAGCTACTCAACCCAGTACGCCTATCAAACTGCACGAAAAAATCCCTTAATTGTAATTATCATTCTCTACGCCGTGTGTAGAGATAAGGGAAAGGAAAATTAAAAGAAGAAAAAACTATTAATAGCACTCTGGAGTTAAGTTCTAAATTTGCCTAGGCTCGGTGTATGACGCTTTAGGGGTGGTGGGGAAAGGGTGGTGTGAGTGGCGCGCGCCTCGGTCTTCCGCGACGTTCTACAAACACGCACTCCGGAGTTGAGTTCTAAATTTGCCTAGGCTCTGAGTATGACGCTTTAGGCTGGTGTGAGTGGCGCGCGCCTCGGTCTTCCGCGGCCGTCTCGATCCACAAACACGCACTCCTCCGTGATCTGCAGTAAGATGTGCTTTGTTCGGCGCTTTGGCCGGCGCTATAGCCAGCATTGTGCCAGCGGTGCGGCGCGCCCTGTTGGCACCAGCCCATTCGCTACGCAGGCTAAACAGCGCTCTTCGCTTCCCACGGCTGTTGCGTGAGCATTACCCGTATGAGAAGAACCATAATGCCTAACAGAGGTCCCTTAGCTTTGTGGGACTACTTCTGCAACATAACTCTGATATGTTGACGTGGTTGACAGGGCCTTCGGGAACAAGGGACACTGCAGATGGGCACAGCAGCCGAGGGTTATGCAGTGGACGGAGACGACTGCCTGGGTATAGCTTACAGCCACGTAGGTGCCACGGTGCGTGCTAGCGAGACTCGAAACTTCTTAGTTGGCTACACGTATCTCAACAAAGAATTCATGAGAAGGACTGACTCATTAGTCCATAGTTGAGCCTGTTTACCCACTTCTCTCTTCACAGCGGTGGGCGATGTGGCTAAGCTCCTACGCCAACTTCTTTCGAATTTTGTGGCCGTCTTCGAGCAAGCCTCCAAAGCTCGCGGTACCGCGACATTACGAGACTAGATTGCCAGTATGCTTTCCAGGGAGTGGCCACCCTTGATACAGTTTTTGCCTACAGATGAATTAGAGAGATTGGCGCGAATGAGGAGTTGGGGTTGTCCTGCGAACATTGTGACTTGGCTTCGTCACACTTCTTCTTTCTTGCACGGCAAGTCCGGCAACCAGTTTTAGTTCGGTGGCTAAAGGGTCGCCTCCGCTTCTTCAGGCTGTGTGGTACAACAGCACCTGGGCCTTGCTCCGAGTCAGTCGACGTCCGGTTTTGAACAACAGCCTGATAGTCATTCTGAGACGTAGCAACTTGCCCAACGGGTTGGCTTTGGACAAACTGCTCGGCGGAGGCGCGAATGGGAACGCGGCGTAGAGGAGCCTGATATTGGGGCGCCGGTGCCTGCGCCGTGGACTTGTGAGCCTTGGTCTGGTGGTGGCCGCCATTGGACTGTTGGTGCGAGACAACGGTCGCAGCCTTCAGAGTGCGCTTTTGCGTGCACTCGGCGGACTTCGGAGTGCGTTGGGCGGTTTGACTCGGAAGCCGAGTTCGGCCCCCGTGCGTATCGGAGCGCTTGCGCTTGTTGGAAGAGTCTTCGTTTGACGCTGGCGCAGAGAGGGTGGGCTCTAAACCTTGAGCCAGCCAGCTCTCACGCTGGTGAGGTGATTGAGCGGTGGGAGCTTGCACAGGGGCCGGCACGGGAGCTGCAGCATCAGCAACGTCGGCCTGGACTAGAACCGGGACGGGGGCTAGTGCTTCGGCGAGAAATTAAATAGGAGCATGAGCGGGGGTGGGCGACTCAATAGGTGCTAGTGCTGGCGAAGGGGCAGGAGCGGAAGCAACTTCTACACCTAGCGCTGAGGTCAGAGCTAATGCGTTAGGGTGCTTATCAGCTATGCCATCCTGAGCGTTGGAATGGAAGGCAGCGGCAATAGGTGTGGTTACTACCTTTAGCGAGGAGCCGTTAAGTATCGTAAAGCTAGACATTATGGGTTAACTAGTAGAATAAGCTAAATTAAAGGTTTACATAGACCAGCCACTAGTGTATAACGCTTCTGAGATGGCGGGAAAAGGACGATATAAGTGGCGTGCGTTAGTTTTTCGTGGCGGTTTCGATATAAGCACGCACTCCTAACCCGTCGCCTGAAAAAGTCTCCTATAGTATGGCTCTAGCTATTCAACCGTCGGTTATAGATTTGCTTAATGACAGACCATCGCCACCAATGCGAGCTTTTACGGCGAGGCCTTTGCAGCTTAATGTACACGGCGCCCGTGGCCGACGACGGCGGCGTAGCTTCCAGGCGGGTACAGAAGCGAGCCCACCACACCAGCCCCCGGCCAGCACGAAACCCAGCACCCATAGCGGTGGTCCTTGCTGATATGGTGATTCTAGGTGGAGGCAATAAAAAGATTGCCCATAACGCTAAGTAGTTCGCTAGAACTAGCTACTCGGCTAATAAATGCTTAAATCAAAAAGCAATCTATGGCTAACCTATCGCCTTAAGAAAAGCGACCTAGACGTAATTAAGAGCTAGATTAGGCTTAGATAGGAGAGGATATAATTTCTACGTCTAAACCGCTAATACTATAGTAATACTCTACTCAGAAAATTAGCATTTCTATATACACTAATTCGCGAGATATAAGTGCCTACTACTACTCTAGGAACTATTACTCTAGCTGCCACAGTATGTGCACAGGATGTGATCCTTTATGGTAAAGGCTTTAGTACCTACTACTATAATATAGAGCATCCTCAGACTTATAGTACGGATCTTAGCGTCTAAAATCTGGGAAGCGTTATGTGCAACTTCAATTCGACCCTATCGCTCAATGACATCCATACTAATAACCTCGTGGCCATGAGTAACCTCCTGCTAAAGACATAGGCGGGCCGCGCCTAATATTGTGGCAAGAGGGTCGTTATTATAGTTAATGGTGTGGTCTCCGACACGCCCTTCTTCATTAGCGATGGTTACGAACGGTGTGCCCACGGCTCCTATTCTACATAGGACCTAAACGGTGCGGCCGGTCTAGACTTTTCCTACTCGGCGCTAAACGCCCTGTCCCCATCGGCTTGTTAAAATGGGCATATTGAGATTAAATTCGATATAGTAAATGAGACCCTATATTATTTTGATGTTTAAGCGTTAGTCTATATAGACGTCCTTTGTCGTCCTGAGCTGCCGGTCGAGCCACTGAGAGACAAGACGCTTCATAGTGGCAAGGGTAGTGTAAACAGAGCATTAGAGATTATTATTTCATTTACTCATCAATATAATAGAGAACCGTACTGAGACTATCCATCCATATTGCGTAGCGCTGTTAGACCCCTTGATGTCGACAAAGTAATAATTATATGTAACGATGGCTTAAAAC
>JARJRE010000676.1:0-26117 GCA_030783385.1 Akanthomyces dipterigenus | reverse complement strand
TCTATATTATAGGACTTAATATAGAATTTTAAGTCCTCTTATAGAACCTATATAGTGGTTTAAAAAGTGTGTGTTTTGGTGTAAAAAGTGTGTGTTTTGGTGTAAAAATGGCGCCACAACTAACTTTTTGTAGGGGGCTGTAGGTAGGCCCGTAGGTAGGTACTATAGTACAAGCGGAAGTCGCTGCTTACCAGGTACCTAGGTACTAATTCATCAGTGGATCCGATGCTCCTGCGGCTGGCGCGTTGTGCTTGGCCGCGCCCTCAGTCCAGCAGCCCAGTAGCCAGTGTACCAGGTATGTAGGTACCAGCCTATAGTACCTACCTACTAGCCATGGGCGATGGCCTGTGAGAGTACACGCTGCGCCGGATCATTAGCGCTTCCGAAGAGCCAAAATTATTCTTGACTGATGGTCGCCACACGTATTGCCTCTCCATCGGCAACGAGCGAATCCGTCTGGACTCCAATCGTGCATTTCCATAATCGAACCCTCTGCTTAAGATGGGATTATAACGACCCAATCGACAAATCAAACATTGACTCTGTGGAATTGGCCCTTGGGGCGACAAGCCACTACTGCTTTCCCACCCCCGTTTTCCTCTACCATGGCCTTCAGACTCTCCGCGACGAGGTTAATCCTCTCGCGAGCGATTCAGTGCCCGCTCGCAAGCCGACCGACGATGATCCCCCTCTGTGGATATACCGCACCCTCGCCTTCTAGCCGCACCTTCTCGACGACACCCGCGCCACAAACCAAGACGGTCAAGGCGCACCGCCTGCCCGGGGAGCTGATCCCGCCGTATCCTTACGGCGAGCGCCGCATTTACAAGCAATCGAACCGCGGCCTGTACGGCAGCGCGCGGATTCGGTACGGCAACATTGTCGCGGGTCGGGGCAACAAAACGCGGAGGCTGTGGCGGCCCAATGTGCACGTCAAGGCCTTTTACGTATCCGCCCTGGGCGCGCGTATCAAGACGCGTCTGACGCTGCGCGTGCTCAAGACGATCCGCCGCGAGGGTGGACTCGAGAACTACCTGCTCAAGAGTAAGCCCGCACGCCTCAAGGAGCTCGGCCCCGGCGGCTGGAACATGCGCTGGCTGCTGATGCAGAGTCAGGCTGTCCAGCAGCGCTTCAACGAGGAGCGCATCGCCCTCGGTATGGGGCCCAAGGAAATTGAAGACCGGGACGACTTGATCCGCTTCGCACTAGACTTTGCCACCCCGGGACCCCTGAGCGTCCGCAGCAAGGAGACGCTCGAGGAGCTGCGCGCCGCGTTTCATCGCGCCATGTTTCTGGGGAACGAGGATCTGGCGAGCCTAGAGGACATCGAGGAGCTTTCATACGAGGAGGAGGCGAGGCTGCTGCAGCAGCTCGACGAGACGGATGCGGCGGAGGCTGCGCAATCCGATACTCAGGCGGAGCAGAAGCAGACACATTTTTGAATTGGAGAAGAGGACAAGACCTTAGAGGAGGTAATGATATGGAAGATTAGTGACACAGGGCGCTTGCCTGAATGTATTCTATGGTATATAAACCTCAATGTACAACTCCAAATTTATGTTTGTTTGCTGAATAATAGCCTTTTCTATTGCTATCTATTGACCTTTTAAACGCCGATGCCTTTCTACATGGCAGATGATCTAATCTGCAAGAAAATCGTGACCGCCCCTTTATTCTGCGCCAGTTAAATCTAGAAAAGCAAAAGCAGTAATCTCTTGTCGGTCATTTGGTTACTCGAAACGGAGATCCCACCCTATCTTGGGACCTAGTTTGGGCAGCTCCTCGGCAACACTCTGAACATCTTTATCACCACGACCGCTCAGGCAGATGACAATATCCTGGCCCTTTTTCATTTTCTTGGCCAGCTCGATGCCGCCGTAGATGCCGTGCGCAGACTCAAGTGCAGGGATGATGCCCTCCAGCTGACTACACAGCCGGAAGCCGATCAAGGCCTGGGCGTCGTCGGCAGCGATAAACTCGGCGCGGCCGCTGTCCTTCCAGGAGCTAAGTTCGGGTCCGACACCGGGATAGTCAAGACCGGCAGATATAGAGTGAGTCTCGGATATTTGGCCATGTTCATCCTGCACAACGTACGTGCGGACACCGTGCAGAACACCTTTGGTACCAGCGCTGAGAGGGGCGCCGTGTCTGCCCGTGCCAACACCCTCACCACCGGCTTCCACTCCGAGGATCTTGACACTAGGGTCGTTGGAGAAGGGGTAAAACATGCCAGCGGCATTGGAGCCACCTCCGACACACGCAACAACGGCGTCCGGAAGCTTGCCACGCTTTTCCATCATTTGCTGCTTGGTTTCATCGCCGATAACAGACTGCAGAGTGCGGACAATGGTAGGGAAGGGGTGAGGACCGATTGCAGAGCCAATGATATAGTGAGTAGTGTCGAGCTCGACAACCCAGGCACGGAGGGCCTCGTTGACAGCATCGCGCAGAGTCTGACTGCCAGCGGTGACAGGCACAACTTTAGCTCCGAGCAGTCTCATGCGGAACACATTGAGCGCCTGGCGACGAACGTCTTCCTAAGACCGAGTTAGCAAACAGCCTTGATAATCAGCGTAGATCAGAGGAACTTGACTTACAGCACCCATGTACACGGTACATTCCATGCCAAACTTGGCGCAGATGGTAGCAGTAGCAACACCGTGCTGACCAGCACCAGTCTCGGCGATGATTTTAGTCTTGCCCAAACGCTTGGCGAGAAGTAGCTGGCCAATGGCATTGTTGATCTTGTGGCTGCCAGTATGATTTAAATCTTCACGCTTTAGCCAGATGTTGGCACCGCCGGCATGTTCAGTCAGACGGTCAGCCAGATAAAGCTTGGACTGGCGACCCATATAGTCGTAGTAAGAGCGAATCTCGTCCCAAAAAGCAGGGTCGTCTTTAATCTTGTTGAAGCCGTCCTCGAGTTGCGAAAGGCAGTCCATTAAACTTTCAGGAACGAACTGGCCACCAAACTCGCCAAAACGGTCAGGAATTTTTGCGTGCATGGCAGCGAGCTGAGCGACCAACTCCTTGTCCTTCTCAGGCGTAATGGTAGCCTCAGCTAGAGTGGCCTCACTGTTCTGGATATCCTGCGCAGCTACGCTGCTGGCATCGGCAGCAATCTGCTCGACGGAGCGGCCGCAGAGCTCAGAGCAAAAGCTTTGCACGCTGTCACAGATCCCTCCCGAGGGGGCGTTACTAATGGTAGTAATGATTTGACTGCCAACTACAACACCATCAGCAACAGAGGCGACGCTCTGGAAGTGCTCACGGGTGCTGACGCCAAAGCCAACAGCCGCAGGCTTGTTTCCGCTGTAGTTCTTGACGCGGCTGAGGAGCTCGGGGATGTTGGCACTCAGCGTGCCAGTGGCTCCGGTAACGCCCTGCCTCGAGACAACGTAGATGAAGGAGTCGGCGAGCTGGCAGAGAATTTTCATGCGAGCATCCGAAGTGGCGGGAGCGATGAGGGGTACGTAAGAGAGGCCTCCCTTGGTGCAAAGCTTGCGGAAGGAAATAGCCTCCTCGGGAGGCAAATCGACAACGATAAAGCCATTGACGCCAGCGGACTTGCAGTCCGCCAGAAGACGCTCCTCACCGTAGTTGAGGAGAGGGTTGTAGTATCCCATAATGATGACGGGGACAGTCAGGCCTTTGCTACGAGCATCACGAATTATGCCGAGAGTCGATGAAATTGTGACATCGTTGTTGAGCGCAATCTGTGACAGCATCAGTTGGACAGCTCCGGTAGCATTTGTGTCAATTGGTTGTGAAATTCCATACAGCGTTGGCTTTTTGAATCGTGGGACCGTCGGCAATAGGGTCGGTGAAGGGGCATCCGACTTCGATGACGTCTGGAAAGCACAGTTAGCCTGCTGGCGGCAGCTACAATTGCGAACGGCGACGTACCACAGCCGCCCTTTTGCATGGACAAAAGAATCTCTGGTGTATCTTGGGGTCTGGGATAGCCGGCTGTGACATAGCCAACGAGGGCAGACTATTTGAAAAGGTGGCAATGATTAGCAATTATTCCCGAGTATTCTACCCCGCCAATTTGACTTACTCGCTTCTGCGTTTTGCAGCGCTGGAACGTTTGCTTGATGGCCTCCATGGCTGCTCAATGAGTGAAATAATCAAGTCTAGACACTGATAGTAGAGTGCAAGAGACGTGATGGAAAATTGGAGTGGTAATCGGGGGGGGGGGAGCTTCGAGATATACCTGTGTTGGGCCGTAAAATAGAGTGGCTCGTTTTTCCTGGGTCAGTGGCGACACCGGCAGCCCGCGCTGCATGTGCGCCTGTGCTGTCCTGAACTGTGCTACAATGGACAGAGATCAGTCGGCGAAACCGGAAGGGTAGCCTCCGTCTCTCTACCCGGGCGCTAGAGCTGCATGTTGCCGCACTCCGCATCTGCAGTAGTGCATGTTAGTGCCGGACTTTCCAAATGGGGCAAGATTCCCCATTTCTGCGGCGCTGGATTGATGGAGTCTATTCGAGTCACTGATGCAGCGTAGTGTAACGAACGCCTATGCCGCTACGCCATAGGGCAAAAGATCAGGCATTGATTGTATTGACAGGCAATCAACGTAGGCGTAATAGCAGTCTATATAGGCTCTAGGCCCCTACAAGGCCATTTCTGACACGTAGTTACTCGGCCATTCGGGCGCTTCCGTGTTAGTAGCCAGCTTGTTTTTATTTCCAAGTGTTTTCAATGTAAAGCTTGTACATTCTATGTGCTCAAGGCTACCATTACCAAAACATAATTTGAGAGCCACTGCACCCGAAAAAGGCGCCTTTTTCCGTGTCGTTTGATGAAAACAAAACCAATCAAGATTAGCCACATAAGCTGATTTCTAGTTTCTAACTCTGTCAAATGGATTAAAGCAAAACACGAGACTCATGACCAAGTAAAAGAACATTTACTCCCCGTCTGAGATCATTGATGCCAAAAAGATGTACCCAAAATAAAACCAACCCTCCACGACAGCATCGATGGCCAGTCGTTTCATCGCAAATCATCGCTCAATGGACCAACACTAGAAAGCAGCGCCCTGTTCATGACGCCCGTAAGCGTCACCCTTCTCCTGCAGTGGCACATGTCTTGGTCGGGCGGCCTGATCTCCAAAGCTGCCAAACTGGCCATTGGCAGCACCACTGCTTTGTGGCGATCGGGGAGCGAGGGGCGGTCGGTCATCGCCGGTGTAGCGCATTGCTTCCTGCGAATTCCCTGCGCCTGGAGACGCCATACCCGCCAGAGTGCGTACGACACCAATTAGGACAACAATAATGTAGACTAGCAAAATGCCGGTCGAGATAAGTGCCTCCTGAATGATGTTGTTGAGCAGCCAGTTGACCACATGCTTGATTGCACCGCTCACTTCATCCGTAGTCACGGAAGAAGGCGATGAAAGGAAGGTGTTAAGGTCGGAGTCCCCGGAGATAGAATCGTTGGCCCCCTCGCTGAAAGTGTCATTGGGAAATCGAGGAAAGTCGACGTGTGCATGGTCATGTACCCATGTCAAGCCTTTCTGGACATTTTCAATCTTGATGCCAATAACACAATGAAGGACGGACTTGATTGGGTCTAGAAGAATTGTGCCATTGAACACAGTCTCCAAGCCCTTCTCCATCGTGTCCATGAAGGTGTTGATGGTGTTGTTGACGGCGTCGGTGGCATTCGTCACGTATCCAAGTACATCCCTGTTGATGTCGTCGTTGAAACCAATGACAACGCCGTTCACGTCGTTGGCCCAGTCTACCGATACCTGCTCCAGAGACTTGACCACATTTCCAGCGAAAGCGCCAACCTTCTCGGTAATCTCAGGGACTTCCTTTTGCACAGCCCGAAGCAGGATCCACTGGCAGAAGCAGGAGAAAAACCCAGCAATAGCAAGCGACAGAACAAAAAGAGCTGGAGGAGAAGTAGCATAGGCAACACACCATCTCATCAGGACCTTTCTGTCTCCCTTTAGACGCGAACCGAACTTAATACCTATTCTGGAAGTGAGAGGTCGAGATGCAATGTATATCACATCCATTGGGTCGAATCGGTTCTTTTCAATAAGTTCGGAATGCTTCTGCCGGCGTCTCCATCGGTACATCTCAAATGCAGCCATGGGGACGACGGCGAGAACGGCGAGGAGGCTGAGTACGACCAGGAAAATTATTTTTGCTTTGTGGATAAGATCGAAGAGCTTCTGGAAGAAGTTGCTCAGTGTGTCGTTGTCAGAGCAGAATGTCATTTTCTTCTTTTGAGCTAGAGGGAACACGTCCTTCTTGAAAGTCCAATTTCCGTATGTCTCGTTCAAGGCTTCGCGGACAAGTTTGAACGGGAATGAGACAGCTTGGCTTGTAAGATTCTGGACTTCTTCAAAAGTGGGCAGATCCTTGTTGAGCTTTTGTACGTCTTTGACAAAGTCGTCCGAATTGAGATCAAAGCCCTTGAGCTTGTCGACTGGTTTCGAAAAGTCCACCTTGGGGATGTCAGGAATCAGCTTTCCAAAAACAGAGTTTTGGATTGACTGCGTGATTTTGTTGATGCCGCTTTCCAAGTCACCCGAGATGTCTTGGATTTCTTTGGTAGCACCATCAATCACGTCGTTGAAAGCTTTCGTGGCATCTTTGGTCACAGACGCCACAACGTCCAAACTGCCGTGGATCATCGCAGTGATAAGACAAGTGTATGTGGCTACCAGGAAATTGATGTAGAAAACGATCATCGCAGGAACGGCTTGCATGATGAGATCCAGCATCTTCACCATTCCGTGCACAGCCTCCTGCATACCTTTAGCGGCCATTGAATTGACACCAACAGACAAGTAGTGAGGCATGGAGGCCATGGCACTTCCGGTGTCCTCAACCTTGCTGCAGGCGGAGAGGGCCTTTGTTTTGGCGTCGCCGACATTGTCCTTGAGCTGCGCAATCAGGATGACAACGCGGAGCAGGACGAGGAGAAGAAGGACAGTCCAGCGATTTATCCATATTTGAGACATCCTGGCCCGGATACCAAGGTATGGGGTGATGTGAGAGCAAGAGACGGGACGGAAATCGGGGTTTCGCTGATGATCCAGGGTCTCGTATGGATCAGAGCGTAACGAGGGCGGAAACGGGGGATACGACGCCTGGTCGTCGCGTTTCTGTGAGGAGAACATTTTGATTCTGTCCATATTATTAATTGTGTGATGTCGAAATGAGTCTTGAATTCGTTGCAGTTTTTCGGGGGGGGGGGGGGGGGTTAGAAGAACGGTCGAGTGTGACGAGACGGTGTGATGGCGTAAGAGGTTTAGTCTGTGTTCCTGGTCTACAGTGAACAACAGGCAGCTGTCGCAGGATGTGGTTCGCGGGACGAAGATGAATCAAGGAAACAAACGAATGAAAGGTGGCATCAAAAGGCCATCATATGCTCTGCAATTCGAGACCAAGAACAGGAAAAGGAAAGTAGAGAAGAGGTCGAGAACAACGACGGGGGCAGACAAAGGATACAAACCGAACGTGTAAGAGGGAAGAAAGAAAGGTGGTGCAGGTAGTGTAGAGAAAGGAACAGAATTGAATGGAAATCGTACCAGGCTCCTCCACGACGGAAGGAACAAAAATCAAAAACAACTAAAACCGCGAAGCCCCTGGCTGTGGCTCTTCTTCACTCCGCCCGAGATCGATTTGCTCGTGTTACTGCGTTTAAGCGCCGAAGGGTTTGGCGGACCAGTCAGCGTACGCGATGGTGCCAGCGGCAAGAGCTTTTCAAACGCAGGCTGGTCAGGCTATTTTTGTAGAAAAACCAGCATTCTGGCTGGAAGCAGAAGGAATTTTTTGCGCAAACAGGGGGGGTGATTTGTTTTTCCAAGAATGCCAGAAGAATAAAGGTTGCTCCTTTGATGGCCTTCGTGCACGATAATAAACCGACAGGTCGAGTAAGTTGACAATAGACAGCGACAGCCCAATTCAGCCGAATGAATGGGCCACGGCAGCGGGTCAATATACTTTTTTGAAGGAAGAAAAGGCCTCTGAGAGCTCAGCAAGCCGGGAACAGGGCTACGCTGCGGATTTCTTCTTCTTCACCGTGCAAGGGGGTCACCTCAGAGCGACAAGTGGTATATTGCAGGTACCCATCGGTCCAAGGTCTCCTTCACGACTGTAATTATTATAATAATAATGGACCCTCGCTCCTCTTTATTCGATAGGATGGCAGCCCACTTGGGCTAAAAGGTACCTATAAAGATGTACACTGACGCCATAGTCACATCTGGAACCAAGAAGGTGTGGCGAGCGGAGCGCCGTCGACTTGATGGGGCTTGTGCCTAGAAGCATGTATCATGGCTAGGGTGTACGAGGCCGGGCGTTGGCTGGAGGGTAGCGGTACTTGAGACCCGAGGGACTAGTGAATATTTGGCGAATGCAGCATCCATGGCAGATGGCGCACACGATGTGTCGTCGACTCGTTGGCGCTGGTCAGGGGTTACTGTTGCCCAATGATGGCGGTGAGGAGCACCAAGACCCTGGTGACTTGCTGAGGCAAGACCAAGAAGTGAACAGTGGTTGATATTCGTCATGCATTGTGTGATGCCTGTCAATAGATTGTTCCCATTGAGAGCGGCTCACCACAGGCTCAGCCATCCTAGAAGGACACTGACCGCCTTAAAAAAAATCCTGTCGTTGATTTGGAAAGGCTCAGAGACAAACGACTTCAGCGATTCAGCTACGGCCCGTCCCAGCAACATGCAGAACTCATGCAGAACAGGTTTTTGCCTTTAAAGTGGCAGTGCTGAGCGCCAAACAAGTTGGCTGCCCGAAACTCACCAGCCAACCATTCGCAGAGCACGTAAAGGTATCCGTACTTGTGCTTCAGTTCAGGCCGATTGCCGTGCCCACCATCTGCCTAACTAAACCTGCTTATCTTGGCACCAGTACACCACTACTCCAGCCACATATTTTTGCCTTCAGTGTTTGAGTGGCATCTGGTTGCAATTTACTTGCCCCCCCCCTCGCCATCGCCAGTGTTTGCCAGTTGGCCAGCAACAAGGGCAGAAACAGGTTGCTTCAAGCACACCCAGGATATCTGAATGACAGTAGCTTATGTGCTTTGTCCTATATCAGTAATGGCCTGCATAGCAACTAGCATCTAGCCACGTGTCCGCCCGTCTGCTACTGTACATCGAATTCTCCGAATGTTTAACTTAATAACTCCACCTCGAGGTGGTCGGCAGTCACTCCTGGGGATGGGCAAGGAGGCCGCTAGAGCAAGGCTTGGTTTTATTCTGTCCCCTGTCCACGCACAAGTCAAGTGACACCACCGTAGCATAAGGCCTGCGTATGAATGGCTAAACTCATTTTCGCACCAGTTCCAAGAAGTTTACACTGTGACGCAATGCCATCTTGCAGTACACTGCCATGCATTACTCAGCATTGAGCCGAGCCAGCTATTGAACTTACTCATTGTTTATCGACATGCCATTCTCCTCCAGGGTCTTGATACGACGTCATACTCTGCTTTTAGATTATCAACCCTATGTTCCTGTGCCGCAAACGTGGGGCAATGGGCCATCGAGACGTGCCAATTTGATCAAGATCTTGAAACAAACATGGTGCCTAACGATGAACTTCAACTGCAACGACGCTTGAGAATGGTACGCGTACATACATACACACATGCATACTCATACCCTCGGTGCCCTCTCCCTCTTCATCTTACTGGCTTCTTCACGACGTAGCAGATATGGAATCCAAGTAAACACGTACGATTCGGCAACTCTTAACACTTGGGAGGAGAAAATAGCAACGCATGCCTACTATCTAAAGTGATACACGCTAAATCGCCAGAACACAAAAAGCAACGGCTGCATTTGACGCTTCAACTGCCAGTTGATACGGGACCAGCTATTCTCCTCAAAAGTCGGTACGTCTTTTACGTGGACCGAGTTTGTGTCACTTCCGCAGATGCATCTCCGACTTACGGATTCCCTCACAATCTGCCGAGGTAGAAAATCTTGCAGTCTATCGAAGCCGCCGTCGAGAAGGTAATTCCATAAGATTCATTGCATAAAAGCCAAAGAGGCAGCATTCTGAGTGCATCGTAACCAAAAGTAAACCGGAACGCCACTCTCACTATCTTTCGGCCCGTGAGCTCGTTACCACGCTTCTAGCATTCAGACGCTGCCGAAGGTGTTCTCGCCGGAGTACGTAATATAGAGGAAGCCATCCTCATCCTTGTGCTCCTCGTAGATGCTGCTCATTAGAGCTGCCGTGGGAGGAAGAACCTCGTCGACGAAGATGAAAATGGCCTTCTCAGGAGACAGCTTGATGCGCTTGCGGATGACATAGACAAACTGACCAACGGTAAGATCCGAAGGTACGAGGTATTTCTTCTTGTCGATGGTGGCTATATCGCTCTTTTCGACCTTTTCGCAAATGACCTGGCAATTAAAAACGTTAGCCGAAACACCAAAGTCGGTAAAGCCTCGACTTTGTCACCCCTTTGCCGACGGTACATGAAAGATCGGAATCAATCCCATGTATTATATTTGTGATCAAGTCTTGAAGAAGATCGGTACTTACGGGGATGCGATCGGCGTATTTCTGACGGATGCGCTCGGCCTCGGCCTTGCGTTTCTCGAAAGGGTGCTCGTCCTTGAACTTGCTGCGCATGTTGAGCAGATATGTGGTACAGTTAGTTAAATTAACAGACGGTATGTACTCGGCGAGATGACAGGAGGAATGGGGGCAAGAGACGCGATGGTATTTGGAGAATCGAAGTTCTAGGCAGCGGTAAGGCGAAGGATGTGGAAGAGAAGAGGGGCGCGGAGGGACAGTGACGACGCCGCACAGGGCGGTGGCAGGCAGACAAGCGATGGCGAATGACGAGGCGGCCAGTCCAGACTCCTACCTAACCACCAGGCACGAGGGCGGATGGCCATAAGCAATGGCGCTAGCTCCATTTGGCGTGCTGGGACAGTGTGAATCACAGCCCGCAGCCAGCTGACACGACCAGCCCACTGTACGCAATCAGGCGGGTTACAAAAGCGGCGACAGTGCTTGAGGAGTAGTCATATGTTGAATATCATTATTGCAGGTAAGCACAGCAGGCATTCTCAATAGAGTCGAGGAATATCGACAATAATTGCCGGCCGGCTCTGCTCCTTTTGTCTTGCTAAGCTGCTCTCTACCTACTACCTACCTACTTATCTGCGTAGGTACTGGCACCGTACTGGTCGGTTCCAAGTCCGTACGTGCCTGTAGCTCCTACGCGAACCTAAATCGGATTCAACAATAATTGCGCGCTCGTGACTATAGCTACTGTGCTCCTTTCACATATTTTTTGACCTGGTGATTGAGTGTGTCATAGGCTACCTTAAATGGCCGCCCCGGTTGGATTACAAAGCACACACATAGGGCCGGCCGTCAGTGGCTTGACGGTCCTGCCAGAGAGCTCCCAGGAGTATGCTCGCAAGATGGCCCCCGACATCTATCCAGAAACTAGAGAGAATTAAGAAATGATTCACATGCGGCTCAGTAGCCCCAAATTCCATGAGGTCCATGATGGAAGGTGGGCAATGACTGCGTGCACGTACAGTGCGAATAACGCTTGCTTCACCTTTCTGGTTTCGTACGTGCGTGCCTCTGACCATGGGCTCTCGGCTTGGTCCCACCAGCCCAACGGAAGCTGTTGAGTCGCTCCAAGAACCACGCCACTCCAAAGAAATCAGTCCACGCTTATTAGCTTGTCTCGCACTTTAAAACCTGGAGCTGTCCTAGATGCGGAGCTTTTTAATACACAACATTCCCAAAAGTGTAAGCGAGGCACATAGCGATGCTGGCAGCTGGCAATCGATCAATTGGTCCTCTAGCTAATCAGTAGCAGCATCGGAAACCGATCATCACGATGGCGACAGGACGACAAAGCCAGCGTGTGCTGTCAATTCTGCGCAACGGCTCACGACGGTCGTTCCGAAGTAATTGCGCAAGCACTGTCAGAATGTTCTCAAGCAATCAGAATTCCACTACCACGCGGCCAAGGGGGGGCATGGCTTGGTTGACGGCTGCTGCAATTGGCTTCCTTACCCCTCTGGCGTATCAGTTCTACAGTTCGGTATGATTCTTCGGTTGCGACAATCTTGAAGGAAAACAGCTAATCCGTAGATCAACTAGAACATCCACAGCAGTACCAAACTCGACGCCGCCTCGCTCTTCGAGATGGATATGCGAACGAAACAAGAAAGCCCTGTCGGCGATAATTCGCCTATGCGGCTGCGAATGGAAAGGTTCGTGAAGGAACAGCAGCAGGATATCATCAAAGCTATCGAAGAAATTGACGGCAAGAAGTTCTTTCAAGACAAATGGGACAGAGATCATGGCAACGGCGGCGGCATCACCGCTGTGCTCCAAGACGGCAACGTCTTTGAGAAAGCTGGGGTTGCTGTCAGCATCATATATGGTTCGCTACCAAAGGCTGCCATTGAAAGAATGCGCGCGGACCACAAGAACCTTGCTACTAATGTCGATTCCCTCGACTTCTTCGTCGCCGGCCTTAGTCTCGTCTTTCATCCAAAAAACCCCATGGCACCTACCGTGCACTTAAACTACCGCTACTTTGAGACGGCGAATCCCGATGGGACATCTCAGGCATGGTGGTTTGGAGGTGGCAGCGACCTGACCCCATCGTATCTCTTCGACGAGGATGCCATCCACTTCCACAAGTCGCTCAAGGACGCTTGCGACTCTCATAGCAAGGACTACTATCCGCGCTTTAAAAAGTGGTGCGACGAATACTTCTACAACAAGCACCGCAAAGAGAGCCGCGGTGTTGGTGGCATCTTCTTTGATGACTTGGACGAGTCGGAGCGGGACCAGGAGAATACATTTGCCTTCGTCCAGGACTGCCTGAAATCTTTTCTGCCTTCATACCTACCCATATTGGAGAAGCGTAAGGACATGCCCTTTACTGAGAAGGAGAAGGAGTGGCAGCAGATTCGCAGAGGACGTTACGTCGAGTTCAACTTGGTGCATGATCGCGGCACTGCGTTTGGCCTGCACACCCCTGGACCTCGTGTGGAGAGCATTCTGATGAGTTTGCCGCGAACTGCTTCATGGGGATACATGCATATTCCCGAATCCAACAGTCGAGAGCAGCGTTTGGTCGATGTGCTTCAGAATCCTAAGGAGTGGGTTTAATCGTCCATCAGAGGCGTTGAATCTTAAGCACAAGGCGTAGATCAGTGTACAATAGTGTGTAGCATAATAGGTCACCACGGAATAAATGCCGGTGCTGGTTTATCAAAAGACAAATATTATGGTCCTGTCTCGCGTTAGACCAGTACCTACCTATGCCTGCACGTGGACTGGAAGCCGAGCAGAACTCGCTTGTCAAGCAGTGGAGACTGCAGTCTCACCCACTTCATCAGCCTACGTCGACAGTCAAAATGCGCCCATGGGCACGCCGGTGCGATCGTGAGACTGGCTAAAACACAATGTAGCATCAGCACCACTCATGTCTCAGACATTGGAAATCAAGGCAAGGGAAAAATGCCGGGCACGCTCCCATCGCAGCGCGAGCTCCTCACCAACCTCATACACGCGCTCTGCGAAACGCATCACGATGACGGCAGCGCTGCCGACAGAGCAGCTGAGCGGAACTGCTCGCCTTTAGAGCAAACCTGGGAATCGTCTCAGCGAAAGAATTTGATTTTGACTCTGCACGTCATCTTTCCCGGCATGCTGCTCCCTGCGCTGGATCTTCTCGACAGGAATTTGGTGCGGCGTCTGGCGCTGAAGATGCCGTCAGCGGGCAAGGAGCGTCGAAAAGAAGCCTGGTTGACGATTCCAAACCAGCAGCTTCAAATGCAAGAACATCGATGTACTGCAGAGCGCCAGCTTGTGTACACGGCTCGGTCTGTGGCGTCCACGTGGCCTCGGCGAGGCGCTAAATGGCCGGGAGGCTCGGTGCGTATGTACCTGGTACACCTCGATGCGTGGAGCTGCTCCTGCGCTGGCTTCACTGTGGATGCGTACGCTTCCATTGGAAGGGCAGTCCAAACTGAACCGGCAACAGGTGGCAATGGGGATGTGACGACTCGAATATGGAAGTTCGGGGGATTGAGTGCGACGGGCTTGGATACTCAGGGCTTGGAAGCCATACCCTGCTGTAAGCATTTGCTGGCGTGCTTATTGGTGGATGAATGGGAGGAGCTGTTGGCTGCGCGCGTGGAAGACAAAAGTTGCACCGAGGAAGAGCTGGCGGGCATCGTCGCAGGGATCTAGAAGGTCCGCGAGTGATGGCGGTAGAGGCGTCCGTCTTGTTGTCAAAAAAAGCACCAGCTTGTGTATTCTGCAGTCACCCTAGCCTAGTAATTTTTCAACATATAAGTGTACATTAAAAACATCGCCAACTTCTTGCCACGCCATGGGCTAGTGTGACAGAGAGCGTGCTGGCGACAGGATGCTTGGCGAGCATTGCCTTGCATTCTCCCAACGTCTCTCGAACACCTCATTTCTTCTTGTCCTTCGAATCCTTCTCCTTCTCCTTCTCACTACCGTCCTTTGAGTCTATTTTTGGATCGATCGTACCACTGGCTACCTTCTCTTCTTTGCCATTGATTTCCTCTTTCTTGGTGTCCTTATCTTCCTGCTGCTGGCGATTCTGAATTTTGTTCTCTATCAAGTCGTGGAATGCAGTGATAGCGCGGATCAAGCTGCTGAGGTAGATTGTCATAAGCTGGTCGTTAGTCTTGACGCTCATTGCGTGGGCAAGTTCGCTGCCACTGGTCTTGCCATCAGCCTCGGGGGTGGAGAGATTTGGTAGTAGGTTGAAGACGTCCTGCAGGTTACCCAGGATAGCATGGTTCACTGGGAGCTGGCCATCCAGTACTTTTTGCAGATAAACGCCAATATCATGCAGGCGCAAATGAAGGCCCTGGAGTGACTGGAGCTGGTTTGTAATTCGTGTGGAGAGCGTCCCAACAGCTACGTCACGGATGTCTCGTAGCAGGTGCTCAACGCCGATCTCTTCGGCTTCCTCAGCTTCAATTATCGACGGAGTATGAAAGAACGTTCGCGTCGTCGTAGTGCCATCCTTCTCTCAGATTAGCGAAAATCGGCGGCTCGTTCTTGCTTCCCAGCTTACGTCTTTAATTTCCTCGACGGCAAAATAGGCATCAGTAGGTACGCCAGACTCCTTTGGCTGAACATCGATGATTACCAGCAGAGGGTTTGGTGTGTAGCGCTTGAAGAGCTCATTGATCTCCAGATCGGATGCGCGCAGCTTGGGGCCAGAGTGGTACCATCCTATCAGCTTCTCCCTTGCATTGATTTTCTTGAACATGTCGTTCATTGACTCAACGTAATTATGGTCGAGGAACCATACCGACGGGTCCTTCTCGTCTTCTTCGAAAGGGACTAGAGGAGTTTAATTAGCTTTTGGCGCTTGCGAAGGATTTCCATGGCTACGCCAGACGTAGCATTGACGGACCTGCAAAGCTGTTCGATACCCTCACATTCTTGCCATCGTTCTGGCCGAGCAGGACACCAACAACTCTCCTCTTGGCCTTATTCTGAACAGTGCGGTTATAGTGATCGACAGCGGAAAGTAGAACGAGGGGCGCAACGGAAACGTTGCGCGTCACGAGCGAGAGCGTCTCAGCAGTCGTGGTTGGCATTGTGGACGATGCGCGCGCCGGACTCAATGTGGGCGATCAGAGCAAACCCGAGGCGGGCAATGAAGCTGTGGCAGTAGTCTCTGAAGTTTCGAGGAGTAAATTGAGCACCGCGGAAGGTATTCCGGTAGCAGCCTGCGCTCAAGGTACAGCCTGTTTGTGTGCGGCGCTGATTGTGATGTGAGGTAAGATGCAGACTCGAAGCTCAGCATTTCGGTTGAACCAATGTGGCAAGGGTGGCAGGCAGCTAGTGGATACGCACGTCCTCGTTACGTTAGTCAACAGAGCCTGGAGCTGTGGTCAGCGCCGCTTTAAAGTACGCTAAAAACAGTGAAACTGCACGGGCAAGCGAAGGTGCTGCATGGAGGCTGGCGTTTATGTAGACCAGCTTGTCAAATATGTATTATTTCAAATGACACTTCAAATTTAGAAAATGTACACAGTGTGTAAACTGGATAACTAGTGACAAGAGTGCATGTCATGTATCAAAGACAGAATGTTGCTGCTTTAAAAATTACCAGCCAGACACAGATTACTTCACCTCTGAAGGCAATTTCCAGGTATGACCACCGTGAAGTACTGGCATAATGCTGACGTCGACAACCCTCAAAGCCTTGACTCCTTTCACGCAGAGATTGTGGTCGACAACGGTACGCTCGTCTAACAAATTGCCCATTCGGCAAGTGCCAGAAGCGTGATAACCTGAGCCTTTCTTCAGTAAAACGCGTTATGGTGCTGTAATCAGGAGGTTGCTCACAGGTTGTCGCATTTTCCTTGACATACGACGCCCAATCCTTGCGCGAAGAAAATGTGTGGTGCAAAGCCTCACGTGGCCAGGAGCCCTTGACAATGTCTTTTGTTCCTGCACCTTGCATAACAATCTCGTTTCCAAAACGACACGCCTCTGCTAAAACTTCCACGTCTAAGGGGTCAGCCAAGTACTGGCAATCGACAACGGGAGCGGACAGTGGATTTGCATCTTTTAGGGTCACTGTTCCTCGTGACCTGGGGGCAAACAGCTCTGCTATCATGCCGAACGCAAAGTTGTTATCGATAGGGAAATCAGAAAACTGTTTAGGGCCGCCGTAGCATTCAGTTGTGAACAACTCGATGTTGGGCTGCACCGATGTCAGTCCCATTGGGTCGCGACCCGGCTCTCTTGCGGCCTGATTCCACAACTCAGAGTCACTTAGGCGCTTGTCAAGGCGCGCAAAAGCAAACGCGCCAAACGGGAAGGTGGATAAGAACCCCTTCTTCTCAGTCTTCCACAGCTCGTATGTCGAACTAAAGGCGTCTCCATGATAAACGAGATGATCATTCGTTAGACCACGTTGTTCGGTTTCGTAAAACATGAAGACAATCTAGTTCAATCTCAGCACTCACCAAGTTGTAGCATTTGCAAGTAGGCTCACCAGATGATCCATCAAGTTCTTTCCGACGCCGGGTAGTACGACGAGAGTCGCAATGACCAACCTTTCCAGCTCATTTTTGGCGCCAATGCCTGACCGACTTAAGATGTTTGGGCTGCAGTAAGCTCCACCACTCACGATAACTTCCTTGTTAGCAGTAACCTCAATGCTTTGGCCATCCCCAGAGGTGGCCTTGACACCAGTAGCTATGAGTTCTCCTTTTAAGTCGCGATTCAAGACGACTTTTTCAACATGAGCATTCGTCAAGACAGTGATGTTTTTTCTGGCGTTGATATTCGTGACAAAATCAGCACCCGTTGTTCGTAAGCCATTTGTTACAGTTCGTGGTGCATGTCCGCAGCCGTGAGGGTTTTCGCCATGCGAAAACATGTCGTCGTCAAGTGCGAGTCCTTTGGACCCCATTGATTTCAGAATCAACTTTGAAATGGGAGCCAAATCATGTGGCTCTACGCCCAGTTTACCTTCATATCCGTGTGAGTATTTGGACGCCTTGAACCAAGGTTTGCCCACAAACGATTCAGCCTTGACATGTGTTATTAGAAAATACCCAACACCGTACGAAGCATCCATATCAGCAACGGAAAACGATGTTTCTTACTTTCCGCATCCACGCAAAAAACTCCTCGCCGCTCCAGCCTGGCAGATGCCAGTCGTCATAGTCTTGCTTAGATCCGCGTATACAAAGCGTGCCATTACAACCGGAGCAGCCGCCGAGGAACTTGCCCCTGCTCAGCTTTACTTTTCGATCGTTGATGCCAGCTCCAGGAGTTGCAGTGATATTCCAATCGGTGTCTTGGTCAAAATTTTGGGACCAGCTATACATATGTGTTAATTGTCGGGCTGCCGCTACGTTGAATTGGAACGACCTACCCACCGACCATGTGGACATTTTCAAGGTCTCCATTATGCGGACCAGCTTCAATAATTAGAACACTGGTATCTGGGTTTTCCGCTAAGCCTGCGGCTACCACACAGCCAGCGGTTCCCCCTCTGCAACATATCAGCAATCCGGCCTTGACGCGGTTGTGATGTGGTCGCGCACCCACAAACGACAAAATCGTAGGAGGAAGCGATGTCTCCCTGAGTTCTGGAGCCCATGCTCTTGTCGGTGGCTCCTCTTGTAGGGATTACTTCGTTGTTATCTTCCGATTGATCACTATGAGATCCCGTGGGCACAAAGGCGAGGTGCGGGGTGGGCTCGCGTTTTATAGCCGCTATAGATTAGCAGCTGCAGCTCAAGCAAATTCCCGGCTTCCAGTCCCGATTCGGGGCAGGATAATCATGTAATATGAAAGAGCTTACGGGCCTTCTATTGGTATAAAAACTGGCCCACGTGCTTCACACATGCAGCATTTAGCGCGGTGTAGCTGCTGATACGTCGAATGAGACAATGCTGCTCTTAGGTTGCTAAGGGAGTGCTGTAACTAGGTAGGCGTACTGTAGGCTACCATGTGGCGACTGGAGATGCCCACTGACCAAACATTTAGTGGAAGAGATCTAAGAGGCTGATCTGACACGGATTCAAGAGCCTCCTTACAACATACGTAACAGCACCATTATCGTGACCTATAGCGAGTGTACCAATGGCGAGTCAATTGCCAATGATCTTTTGACGTCAGGGTAGAAAATGTATGTGCACCTCTAAAGCGGTAGGCATTATTCGTATCTCTCAGCTATAAGTGATGATGTCACAACATGAACGTGGGCAGGCTCTTCATTGGCTAGGTAGGAGGTCTGCCATCTGCGACAACTGGACCGATTTTCCCACACTTGCGGCCGGGTACATCAAGTGGATTCCGCTCAGCCGATGCGCTCCGCCGGCATCATTACGCCGATGATATTCACAAGGATTCCGAAAAGAATAGCAGGATATAGAAGATTGCACGAATATATTTTTCCAGCTTCGCGAGCTCGCGTTGACAAGTGATTCAACGCCTTGAGCGACTCTACTAAAGGCGCGCCTTGAAGAAGACACGGAAGACACTTCACGCTAAAGCTGTGCGCCAATGGTCTACCGGTGCGACTGCTGTCCCGGTTGCGTCTGCTGCCCGGTTGCGTCTGCTGCCCGGTTGCGTCTGCTGCCCGGTTGACTCAGTTGCATTTATTACTGCTACACGAATCGTCTCGGTAGACTGGAGGGAGCCGGCTTCGATGTTGAAGGTTAAAGGCAAAATGTGATTGGTTAAAAACTGAGGATCTACCTGTGTGATGTGGAATTGCTACGTATCAAAACTAGGTATACCTCCGTATCTCGAGACTCATTTAGAGGCGACAGGCCGACTCAAGGCGTAGCGATTTGCTGGTCACAATGGAAAGCATACTGACGGGGGATTCGTTCATTATGCTTGTATAATCCAAGTCGAGAGGCTTGCTTGCTTGTCTGGAACGACTATCGATATCTAGTAGAGCACGCTGTCTGACTATTTGCCCAGCTAAATCATCACGTGAAACACGTGCACGTGACTGTACCATCTACCCGCGAGCAAAGGTTACCTACCTATCTAGTGAAAAAGCGTAGCAGAGGGCACATGGGTCAGTGCTCTAAGCCAGCAAGCAGCATAGATATAGTGAAAAACGCAGAGTGTGTTGCAATATGTCGGTAGTTGGGTAGACAGGCACACAGGCACTGCTCGCCATTGCGACGAAATGCTGCCGTATGACCGGGATTGTCAGTACCGAGCTCTAGCCGTGTACCGGGTACTTGACAGGTTCCTCGGCCTCAGACCCCCATAAGTCCGATCACAGTGTGTTTTCGAGCACATGCAGCCTGGAGACTAACTACACGTGGATGTGTCTTTCCAGTATCCGCTACGCTACGTTGCGCCAAAAAAAAAAATCGCAGTAAGCCAAAGAGTAATGCCCGTAAGCCAATCAGGGCACTCGCACCGGCGGAGCCTCACCAGTTACCACTCAATCCCCGTGCGTTTGCCGTGCCGGCGCACCAGTCGAGATTCCACCGTCACTACTTTTCTCGACCTCTTCACCTCACTTCCTCATCTCTCTTCTTCCGCCTCGCCCGACACACGTCCTAGGCATTGCGCCTCCGTTGCCTCCTCAGCTTCCTCGTGTTTCTCGAACAGCTACGTGTCGCGGCTGCCAGCAAGGTTTTGTCCGGCTATCATCGTAGTTTGCTACAAAGCTTGTTAAGTTGCAGTCAAGATGGGTTTCGTTGAGGATGAGCTCAAGCAGCTGAAGGATGTCATTGGCAAGCTCGACTCCCGCATCAAGAGTCTTGAGCAACGTGCCACTGGCTCTTCAGTCCCTGTTTCAACCGAGGAGATCCGCATGCTGCTCATTGGACCCCCTGGAGCCGGTGAGTGTACATGCTGTTGACACGCAGACCGCGTAGCTCCATGCTGCGCAATCGGAGCTGGTCAATTAACAATACCCCATCGCGATGCAGGCAAGGGAACACAGGCGCCTAAGATTAAGGAGCGTTTCTCGTGCTGCCACTTGGTGTGTACCAATCGCGCCTCCGGAGCCCTGCCCGCCAAATAGCACTGGCAGCTAACGATTCTTGCCCCTTCGCAGGCCACCGGCGACATGCTTCGCTCGCAGGTTGCCAAGAAAACCCCTCTAGGACGTGAAGCCAAGAAGATTATGGACCAGGGCGGTCTCGTCTCCGATGACATCGTCATTGGCATGATCAAGGAAGAGCTTGACAACAACAAGGAGTGCCAGGGCGGGTCAGTATTTGAACTAAGCCCTCAACCGATTGACATTACTGATTGACTCTTGGTCCTACAGCTTTATTCTCGACGGCTTCCCACGCACCGTCGCCCAGGCTGAGGGTCTCGATGCCATGCTCAAGGAGCGCAAGCGTGATCTGAAGCATGCCGTCGAGCTTCAAATCGATGACGCCCTCCTTGTCGCCCGTATTACTGGCCGACTGATCCACCCTGCCTCCGGCCGATCCTACCACACAACCTTCAACCCCCCCAAGGAGTCTATGAAGGACGACATTACAGGCGAGCCCCTTATCCAGCGCAGCGACGACAACGCCGAGGCTCTGAAGAAGCGCCTTGGCTCCTACCACAAGCAGACTACCCCCGTCGTCGACTACTACCGCCAGCACGGCATCTGGCATGGTATCGACGCCAGCCAGAAGCCTGGTCAAGTGTGGAAGAACATGCTGACCATCCTTGAGGGCCAAAAGTAGAGCCGCGGCTCTGGCGACAACGGTGTTACTTGGCTCTCCCGGAGGGGCTGAGAGAGGTAATTGGATAAAGAGCATGCTATGGAGCAAGGGTACGCATTGTGCATGTCTTTCGGCAGCCGCATTGGACTGGCTGCGTGTAGTCTTAAGTTTATGGTAAATTCATGTATAAGCTGCTTCAACGACAAGTTAAACGGCGTTTAGCATTTTACTGCAGTTAAGGAATAAACCTCTTAACAACTTATATCGCAGCAGTTGCCGAGAGAAGAGAAAGACAATGCTTTTGTTGTAACTCCATGAGGACGACACATGGGCCACCCTTGCTGAAGCACTTGAGAACCTCGACAAAACATGCTCGTGAACCAGAGATGCCAATTCGAGAGATGTACACGCGATGCTATTATTAAGGATGGGATTCCGTAGAATCGAGGCTGGTCTTGACATATGAACGGGGCCTGCAGGTATATACGAACGAGTGTGGGTGGCCAGCCCATCAGATGGTCATCTTCTATTTTGCAATGTTTACGCTACCGTAATTTCAGTGCAAGTCTTTAGCCTTGATATAGTAGTACAAAGAGGAGTAGATTGTGGTGCTGGGTTAAGTCGCGGAGCAGACACGGAGCTCAACCCCCCAGATCCTATCTCCGCGGGGAAGCTGAGAATATTAGGTCAGTAGAGGTAGAGCATGTCGCGTTGGCGCAACTGACCATTGACCATCTGCCTCTGCTTATTCAGCCAGCTTTTTGGCGCATCATGTCGGCGTTGAAGCACAACATGGTTACTTTGGAGACGGCTGGTGAGGTCGTACCACGCTGTGGCAATAAGTGCGTTTTCGCGCTGTAAGTTCTTGATCATTTGATCCGCGGCGGCCTGCCGGAAAAAAAGGTAAGCTTTCATGATTATCACAGGCTGTCACAATAGCACTTGGCATTTTCGATTCCCATGCACATACCTTTTGAGCTGTGGCAAGCTCGCCGCCCTGCAAAGCTTTGAGTTCTTTCTGTAGATCGATTTTGTCTTGCTCGGCTTGTTCAAGTTGCTTTGAATATGTTAGCTCCTGCCCAATTACAGTGAAATTCATCTTTCTTCAAGCAAAAGCCACCAAGCTGCATGTTTCGTCCGTGTCATGCTCAACACCACACGGTCACGGCTTGCTCATGAATAAAGAAGCTTGCTATGCTCACCTGCTTTCGTTCAATCAACCGGTCTCGCAGTTTCTCGATTTTTTCAGCTGCTTTCTTGGCTGCTTCCGAAGAGTCTTGGTTTGCAGTGCTGAGAGCGGCTGTTTCTTGAAGCTCCTTGGCCTCCTCTGCGTCCTTTCGAAACTTGTCTTTCGCAAGTAAGGCGTCAATCAGCTGTGTCTTTTGGGATTCCCGCTCATTGCTAACGAAAGCAAGCTCCTCTCGCAAACGATCGAGCTCAGCCTTCAGGGACTCAGATATGAGCTTATCTGTGCTCTTAAGCTCGCCTAGCGCAGATATTCCGTCTTTCTGAACAGCAGAAAGCTCCGTCTTTGCCCCCATCAAGTCTCGTTCTTTGTCCGCAAGTTTGGCGCGCAGATCAGCAGTGCGCTTGTTCATTTGATCAAGCTCATGTTGAGTTTGAGTGTACTCGGATCGCAAAGTAATAAACGCTTTCGAGCTATGAGCCCACGAATATTAGTTTGCAGCTCAATAGTGAGCAGAATGGGGCGCAAATGTGACTGACTTTTCTCCTGTAGAGCTCTTCATAAGAGCCTCTATATGGTCTTGGACGATCGTGTGCTTCTCAAACATGTCGTTCAGGCTCTGCTGAAGCCTCTCGCGCTGCTTCTTCTCGTCGTCGACTTCTTTTCGCAAAGTAGCGGCGTCTCCAGTAGAGCCGATGGTTCTTCGTAACAATTCATTCTCCGCTTTCAGCCTAGAAAGCTCAAGCGGGATGTTTTTCTGCCCGTCATCACTCGAAGCACTGTTCAGTTCGTCCTCTAGATTGGAAGAAGTCGGGAGAACTAAAGCTTCTCCTTGAGATGCTCCACCGCCATGTTGTAGTTGCTCCTGCAGGTCTTGGATAAAGTGTTCGTCATGGCTGCGCTGCGCTTTGAGTCGCAACAATTCATCCTCGAGCGTTTGCACGTCCTTTAGAAGTTGGGTTTTTTGACTACGCTCATCCCACAGATGTTGTTCAGATTGTGTTAGCATGCGTGTCAGTTCATCTTCCGCTTTTCTCGTCCTATCTCCTTTTTCTCGGTCGTCCATCAGTGAACGAAGCTGCTCCTGCAACTCTGCGCGTTCATACTGCAGATTTTGCACTTCCTTTACAAGATGCTGTTGCGATTCGAGCTTTTGCTTATACCGCTCGGCAGCATTTGCTTTTTTCTCCAGTTCCTCGGCTTTGTGTCGCCATTCCGTGGCTTGGTCTCGCAGTTCGTCCGCATGCTGACTCTTTTGTGTGAGCTTCTGGACTTCACTTTCAAGCTGTGCTCGCGCTCTTTCATGATCTCGAATGCTTTCCTCGTTCCTTGCAATGATTTCCATCTGCTCGTGTACTTGATCCTCCAGAAGACGAATGGCCTCGGCATTGTTCACACCATCTTTCGTGGCTTTCCGTAACACTTCAAGCTCCCGGTCGTTTCGCTCCTTTTCGTATTTGAGTTCTTCGTGGCTCTGCTGCAGGTGTTCGAGACGAGTAATATAGTCAGAGAGAGCCTTCTTGTTGATTTCAAGTTGCTGTCGCAAGGCTGCATTTTGCTCTTCAACCACAAGATCCATGTCTCTGGCTTCCATTACTGCATCTATGTCTTCATTGAGCTTGTCTTCGTCGCCGGCATTTGCTGCGTCGAGTTGCATTGCGCGGATAATGTTCATGATTTCTGCTTGGTTAACCTTGTCGAGGCTGTTTTGAATCAGAGGAACATATTTCTTGTTATCTGGCCCCATGGCTGCAGCAGAAACCATGACAGCGAGGAGCTATGTTTTCGTATATCAGCCTGGCATGTTCTTAATCGAAGCCAAATCCATGGTGGCGCTCACTTGGCTAAGCCCTTGCGGCTCGGGGTTTTCAGCGACAGCATGGTAGTCAAACCTTTGAGCCTGGCAGCTTAATTCTGGGATTTGTCGACGGATGAAGCGGAATAGACCCTTATAAACAGCTTGTATATTCCGTTTGTTTGTTAAGTATCGAGAAGTGGCAGGGTTTGATTCTAGATGGGATGGATCAAACTCGGGATCTAGTTCGTGAAGGATATTCGCCAGCAGTATGCCATTTGTTAAATCTTCCAGAGAGTCGACCTTCCGGTCTAGACTGAATACATGGTTGACCTGAGCAGAGCTTGGTCAGCAGCCTTGTAATGTTGCAGTGTGATGTGCTGGGTAGTGAGTGAATGGAGCAGAGCTAGGAACTCACAGCTTTCAACAGCGCGACTTGCGCGCGGCCGCTGTATACTGGCATGCTGTTTTCTGGCAGGCAACCAAGTAGCTCGTCAGGGGGCAGCGGTAAGATGTGCTCAATAGGTGCTGTTCAGCTTTCGAGACTCGCAAGGAACGTGGTCGGCAGTGCAGAGAGCTTTCGAACGGGACGGCATGACGAATAATTGGTGTCTGCGAGTGTGCTAATGAGAGCTTTGGTCAGAATGCCACGCACAAAGTAGTAAAAAACCGTTCTCGAAGCTACTATTGCCTCTATGGCAGGTGTGCGGGATTCAAGTCGAACATCCAAACTTGTACTGCTTCAAGGGCTATGGGCAATCAACACGCCGGACCCACTTTCAAGAGAACTGCAATCTTAACACAGACCAGCGCTTGCGTGCGCCAGTGACATCGCTTTTCGCAGCTTTATTATGCCACCAAAATAAGTATTCGGGTTCTTGATTGTCCCAACAATAGTCAAGCTTGGTTTGGCATACGACTGTCGGACAAACTTGTTTGCACTTTTCTATAGCTACCGGGTTAGAAATCGGTTCGCGAGAAAGCTCGGTGATAAAACAACTTGTTGGCTTGCTATTCATATTCCGCCTAGCTATACTTGGAAGGACGGAAAGACTGCAGAAAACCCAACCCAACGCCGTCTCGAAATATTTCGATAATTATGTTCCGTAGCTATGTTCTCGAACAACCATGTACACGCGCAAAAAAAAAATGGCTGCGGCTTAGCCGCTATTAGCGGTGACAACCTGATCTTCTTCTACCCTGATCGAGTGATCACTTCCAAAAGTTTGCACAATTTCGAGCGATTTCTCAGGCGCAATAGCGGAGAAGCCCCTTCAAATAGCACGGTTAGCCTCGATGCGGTTGATGAAGGGGTGTGAAACATGCTTAATTATCTGGTAATCATGCGTAATCTGGCCGCCGCCATCGATAATCTTCTGTCGCGCTGCGGCGACGACAGCATCGGGAGTGTTCGGGTCGTCAAAGGAGACAATAACCGACACCTTGCGATCCACGGCGAGTGCGGCTGGAAGCAGCGCTAGTGCGGTCACGATTTGAGAAGAGAACTTCATCTCGCTTGAAATTGTCTGTCGCTTGGACGATGAGATTACCGTTTTGAGTCGTGCTTTGTCGGCAGAGGGTGATAGAAGGCAGATTTCTGGCGATGTCGCAGGAGCTTGCTCGATAGAAGGTAAAGACGGAGTGGCGATGGCACGGCTGTTGCAGAGCGATGACATACGTCGAAGCATCCCACCGCACTTGGGTTAATGCGCTCACTGCCGCCTAATTCGACGCGGGGAGGAACTTCAATTTTCCGACCAGGCAGGGGATGGTCGAGGCCTGGTTAAGCAGGTCCCCAAGTCGCCAAGTCCATGTGGATTACACGTGCCACACACCCACTTCCCAAAGTGGGTGTTGTATAGCGCCACGGGCCATATAGCCACTTAGGCCTATTTTTATATAGTTAACTTCAACACGTAATAACTTCCTTAATT
>JARJRE010000674.1:0-10464 GCA_030783385.1 Akanthomyces dipterigenus | reverse complement strand
ATTGCGGTACTTTTATATACAGCGGAGAGCCGCTATAGTTTTCGCAGCCTTTAGGTACTCTGTCCTCTAACCTATCAACTACCAAGTTTCTATCGTTACTCTGTAATTTTATTATAGGCACTTGATTATAGTGGCTATTGTACCTTGATGTAACTCCCTGCAGTATTCCTTGTCGAATCCCTGCTTGAATAATCCATGTAAAGACAAGACTTTTGAAAGCAACCTCCGTAGAAACTGTTTAATTACCGAAAAAAAAAACTACCTCTCTTATTTCGTACTAGAATTTGCCAACCCAACTGTATAGGTAGGCATACAGGCACAGGGTACCACTATATTTATGGCATTCTGCAAGTCGGCTGGGTATTCACATGTGGACCGTGTACCCGCTACATCCACTGCCCAGATGCCCAACTCTGCTGTCTTGTGTCAACTGTGGTTGCCTCAGCTTAGTCACAGTGGCTATGCCCTTCGCAACGCAACGCTCACCGAACACGCCAGGGCAAAATAGCCAGAGCTAATCAGGCCGGTTTTAGTGTGCTTGACCCTCTGCTTGGCTCGCCAGCACGCGCTCCAGCCACACAGCCACACAACTGTTGAGACTGGTTGGGCTCGCCTCGCCTTGCTCTGTGGTGGGACGGGGCAACTTGCTGTCGTGTTGCGCAGCGTCACCATCTTGCCGCAAACCTCCCTTTCACCATTCCCGCTATCGTACCGGCAGCTCGTCGTCTGCGCGTCACGTCCCCCGGCCTCAATCTATTTCCGACTTGTCTGCATTCGTGCCGTCATCTCCTTCCGCAACTCGCAACGTGCAACCTCCACCAACCTTTACTCGGACGGCGGCAGCCCACCCCACCTCCCCTTCTAAACACACGACACCGCTCTGGGTCACATCGCCAGCTATAGACTCGCCTTGACACGACTGCTGGCCCGCTGATACACTCACTCCGAATTCTCGCCCATCATGAGCGGCAACCTTTCTACGCCGGGCGGTATTTCCGACCCAGCTCTCATTACGTCCGTCTCACCTTGCGCTGCCTCCTTGTCCCCTAGTCGACAGCTCGCTAACATGACCATGTCCGTTTAGTCTCGTCAACAAGCTTCAGGATGTGTTTGCGACTGTCGGTGTCAACAACCCCATCGATCTTCCCCAAATTGCCGTCGTAGGCAGTCAGTCCAGCGGCAAGTCGTCGGTATTGGAAAACATTGTCGGCCGTGACTTGTAAGTCTGCTTTGTCATTACCATGCGGCCACCTGTGTTGTGCTACTGACAAGTTGCTGCAGCCTTCCCCGTGGCTCCGGTATCGTCACGCGTCGGCCTCTCGTTCTCCAGCTTATCAACCGACCCGCCCAGTCCAACGGCACCAGCGATGGTGACTTTGATGGTGGCAACGACAAGGCTGCTAACGCCGACGAATGGGGCGAGTTCCTCCACGTCCCTGGCCAAAAGTTCTTTGACTTTTCCAAGATTCGCGATGAGATTGCACAGGAAACAGAGTCCAAGGTCGGCAAGAATGGCGGCATCTCTGCCGCTCCCATCAACCTCCGCATCTACTCTCCTAATGTCCTGACCCTGACGCTCGTCGATCTGCCCGGTCTCACCAAGGTCCCCGTCGGTGACCAGCCCCGCGACATCGAGAGACAGATTCGCGAAATGGTTCTCAAGTACATTGGCAAGTCCAACGCCATTATCCTCGCCGTTACCTCTGCCAATATCGACTTGGCCAACTCGGACGGTCTCAAGCTCGCCCGCGAGGTCGACCCCGAAGGCCAGCGCACCATCGGTGTCCTCACCAAGGTCGATCTGATGGACGACGGCACCGATGTCATTGACATTCTCTCCAACCGCGTTATTCCTCTCCGACTCGGCTATGTCCCCGTCGTCAACCGTGGCCAGCGCGACATTGACAACAAAAAGGCCATCAACGCCGCCCTCGAGGCCGAGAAGAACTTTTTCGAAAATCACAAGGCTTATCGCAACAAGAGCTCCTACTGCGGTACCCCATACCTTGCGCGCAAGCTCAACCTCATCCTCATGATGCACATCAAGCAAACGCTACCCGACATCAAGGCCAGAATCGCTAGCTCTCTCCAAAAGTATACCGCCGAACTCGACAGCCTAGGCCCCTCGATGCTGGGCAACAGTGCCAATATTATCCTCAACATCATTACCGAATTCACCAACGAGTGGCGAACCGTTCTCGATGGTAACAATAACGAGCTTTCCAGCACTGAGCTGTCGGGTGGTGCCCGTATCAGCTTCGTCTTCCACGAGCTCTACTCCAACGGTGTCAAGGCCATTGATCCTTTTGACGTTGTCAAGGACGTCGATATTCGCACCATACTTTACAACTCGTCAGGTTCTTCTCCGGCTCTGTTTGTTGGCACCACTGCTTTTGAGCTCATTGTCAAGCAGCAGATCAAGCGCCTGGAGGACCCTAGCTTGAAGTGTATCTCGCTCGTCTACGATGAGCTGGTCCGCATTCTCTCCCAGCTGCTTGGCAAGACCCTGTACCGCCGTTATCCTTCCCTCAAGGAGAAGATGCACGGCGTCGTCATTGCCTTTTTCAAAAAGGCCATGGAGCCCACTAACAAGCTCGTTCGCGACCTCGTCAACATGGAGGCATGCTACATCAACACCGGCCACCCTGACTTTTTGAACGGCCACCGCGTAAGTGATGAATACGTCTGGGCGACTAGTGACGGTAAACTGACTCTTCATAGGCAATGGCTGTTGTCAACGAACGTCACAACCCTAGCAAACCGGTTCAGGTTGACCCAAAGACCGGCAAGCCCCTACCTGCGGCCGCCACCACTCCTGCCCGCACAACAAGCCCTCCTATCCCTGATGATAGCAACGGTGGCTTCTTTGGCAGCTTCTTTGCCGCCAAGAACAAGAAGAAAGCTGCTGCCATGGAGGCCCCTCCTCCCACGCTCAAGGCCTCTGGTACACTGTCGGAACGTGAGAATATCGAAGTCGAGGTCATCAGTATGTTGTGCCACCAATTTGTGCAAAACGCTTCTAACCGTTGCAGAACTGCTCATTTCTTCGTACTATAACATTGTCAAGCGTACAATGATTGACATGGTGCCGAAGGCCATCATGCTTACCCTTGTTCAGTAAGAATCATGTAGCAAAAGTCGGCGCTCGTATGACTAACAGACCTAGGTTCACCAAGGATGAGATGCAAAAGGAGCTTCTGGAGAACATGTACCGCACCGACGCCCTGGAAGAGCTGCTAAAGGAGAGCGACTTTACCATCCGCCGACGAAAGGAGTGCCAGCAAATGGTGGAGTCACTGTCGCGCGCCAGCGAGATTGTCAGCCAGGTGCAGTAAAGAATGGAATGTCAGACCTGTTGCCAACCTTGGTTTGCGCGTCTTGATTCGGCACACGGAAGCGCAACGTTGTGCTGCTGCACAGTGCTCTGCCGCTCCTCGCGCGGCTACAGGTAATACCAAAAGAAAGTAATTTTAAATTTCCCTTTTCGATACCACGACTTGTTGGGCTGGGGGGTTAGAGTAGATATGAAATGACTGGGCTTTTATCATTCTGGCACTAGTTTTCACAGACTAGAATACAACCACGTATGCAACAGTGACAGGCTCGTGATGCATGATGCATCTCTTCGAGATATGACTTTTGGATGCATCTCGTCGAGAGATGACGTTGTATATGTACATGCTCACCAATCTAAAATGGACGCGCAGCCGCATCACAACCTATTCATCTCTTTTCCAGCTCAAATCTTGGCCTTGTCATTTACCAACGCCAGGCCTCGTCCATTCTTATCCTCATAATGCTGCCCGCGCTTCCACCCCAGCCACGCGCCCAACACCTCGTCGCCGCCCTCGCCCACGTCCAGCAGCGTCGGGACGTAGCCGCCGCCCTCTACGCCGCCGCCCTGCCCACGATCCTCGTCGCCGACCGTGCCGCGCTCCTGATGCACGGCGTACCACGGCGTGTCCCTGAGCGTGACGGCGGGCCGCTGGTCGCCCTCGCGCGCCGGGTCCGTCTGCAGCTCCGCGTAGTCGAGCACGGGCGCGACGCAGGCGTCGGTGCCGTCAAAGACGGCCTCCCACTCGGTCCGGGTCTTGGTCCTGAACGTCTCGGCAAAGAGACGCGCGAGCTCCGGCCAGCGGTCCTCGTCGCCGCGGTCGTCCTCCCAGCCCTGGCCGTGCAGGCCGAGCCCGCGGAGGAGCTGCGCAAAGAACTGCGGCTCCAGCGCGCCGACCGTGACCCAGCGGCCGTCGCGCGTCGCGTAGCACCGGTACCAGGGGCAGCCGCCGTCGAGGACGTTTTGGCCGCGCGGCTTGTCGCCCATGGGGGTGACGCGGCTCATGCGCGGAAAGGTGGCGAGGTAGGCGCTGCCGTCGACCATGTTGGCCTCGACGACCTGGCCGCGGCCGGTGGTCTGGCGCGCGAGGAGGGCGAGGAGGATGCCCTGGAAGAGGGTGGCGCCGCCGCCGGCGAAATCGCCGAGGATGTTGATGGGCGGCTGAGGGGGCGCGTCGGCAGCGCCGAGCATGGATAATGCGCCCGAGACGCCAATGTAGTTGATGTCGTGGCCGGCCATGGCGGCGTACCGGCCGTCGCGGCGGTAGCCGGTGATGCGGCCATAGACGAGCCGCGGGTTGAGCTGCAGGAGCGGCTCCGGCCCGAGGCCGAGACGCTCGAGGACGCCCGGACGGAAGGGGTCGATGAGCACGTCGATGCCGCCGCGGGCGACGAGCGTCCTGAGCAGGGCGATGCCCGCCGGGTCCTTGAGGTCGACGGCGACGGAGGCCTTGCGGCGCGCGAGCATGTCCTGCGGGGGGTCGTTGTGGCGGTTGACGCGCAGGACGGTGGCGCCGGCGTCGGCGAGCATCATGCCCGCAAAGGGGCCTGCGGTGTTGAAGTCAGGCGGCGATGGTCATGGGTTTGGGATGAGAGGTGGCGGTGGTGGTGGTGGGTGAGTGAGTGACGTACCTGGAGCGAGGCCGGCGAATTCCAGCACCTTGATGCTGGTGAGAGGGGGTGCGCCAACCATGATGTAGGGTGTGGTGGAGAGTAGTGAGAATGCAAAAGAAAGAGCTATGCGATTTTGAATTGAAAATACAATTAAGAAGTTGAGATGGATATGATGCAAGGAATGGTGTATACATGCAGCCGTGTAGCCGAGGGACATCGGCTATGTGGGGTAAAGCTCCCCGGGGTACGGCTGGAAGTCTTTATTTACACGGATGACGACAAACTATATTTGGCAATTGAGCTAGAGTTCTTTTTATTTTACCATTTTATTCGTTGAAACATTGGAAATCAGAGCACAAGAGTGATAGCTCTTCCGGTGTTGCTGCACTATAGACGTGGTTGCATTTAACATCGATCACCACAGGCCGTCTCGACGTGTAGACTTGCAGATTCGTCCCAGAGCCCATAGCGTGAGAATTTGGGTACTCGAGACAGATTTTGGTAGAGTCTATATTTGCGGCAATGGCTCGGAAACGAGGCCAAAGCAGGACTCGGATCTAGTTTGCTCTACTAGGCAGTACGCAACTGGGTTGCTTGCCCGTAAATGGAATGCTTGCTTTTCTTCCTTTTCAATTGAAACTTTTAGTGATGACTACAGCTGCTGATTCCGGAATGACAACAAGTTCTGAAAGCAAGTACCACAGACTCGGATTCAGCTTTCTATATTAGGCAGTACTTGACTAGATTGCTTGCTCAAGCTTGCCTGCCACCTTGATGGAATGCTTTCTTCCTTTCAACTGAAAGTTTCAATGAGGACTACAACTGATTATTCCAAAACGACAGCAAGTTCTGAAAGCAAGTACCACAGGACATGAACCCAACGACCACCTAGCCGACTTGCATCACCAAAGCCACCAGCACCAACCACGACGACACAAGCCCCCCCCCTCCCGCCGCCCAACGACTCCCTCCCGACTCGTCGCCGCTCGGCATCGTCCCATTCGGCGTCGCCTCGCCCTGATAGCTCACGTCCACCGCCTCGTCCACATCCAGGAACAGGCCCGCGGGCAGCTCATCGTCCGCCTCCACATCCCCAACGTCAAACTCGACTACATGCCGTCCATTCTGCAACACCGTCGCCGCCGCGCCGCTCGCATAGTGCTCCTCGCCATCGCTGTCCGTGACCTGCACCCCGCGCACCGCACCGCCGAGCTGCACCTCGATGCGGTAGTGGCCGTTGCGCAGCCCCGGCAGCGGCACGTACATGTACGTCATGTCGTCCCACGAGTACAGCACATGGCTCGAGGCGTTGAACGCGTCTTTACTTGCCTCGGCGCGCGTTTCGAGCATCTCGGGGGGTGTGCGCTTGCCGTTGCGTACATTGCAGCCGCCCTTCATGCGCACCATGAACGGCGCGCCCCGGGCCGGCGCGCAGTCGCTCACGAACCGTCGAAAGAGCTGGCCCTGGGCGCCAGAGTTTTGCGCGTTGGGGATGCACACCCGGAATGCGCCTGGACCGCCTTCGCCCGCCATGGCTGTTTTGTTTTCCCCCCCGTTCATGTTAGCCTTTACACGGCACTTTCAGGGGTGAAAGAAAGAGGGCCTACCGGGAGGATACTCGTCACACTGCAGACTGGTCGGATCGCCAAAGACGGCCCTCTGCGCCGCGCAGTAGCCCTTGCACCGCGCCTGGCTGCGGCGCAGCGCCTTGCCGTCGGAGCCTCGATACGTCAGGACGTCAAAGTTGCGACCGTCCCCGCCTCGGCCGGACCCCGTCGCCAGGATGCCCGAGCACATGCTGAGGAACAGCTGGTCCGTCTGGCCCGGCACGTTGGGCACCTCGACGACGGGCAGCGTCTGGCCGCCGTGGCACTCGTAGACGCAGTTGGGGCGTAGATTCTGCCGCCTCTGCAGCTCCGGATCATGCTGGTCGCCGCGCCGGGCGATGCCGTCGGCCGCGCACGCCGTTTCCGACGCCTTGGTGGTTGTAGAGGTCACGCGTGAGCTCACGACAGTGGTCCGGGTGGATGTCGACTCCGTCATTGTGACGGCACGGGTGGACGTCGATATCGACTCGACGATTCTGGTGCTGGTGGACGTCTGCGTCGACTGTGTCGTCGTGGCTTGGGTCATCGTCTTGGTGAGCACCACGCGCCGACAGTAGCCCGCCTCGGGCGCGCATTGCGATCCCGCAGGACAACCTAAACACTCATCATCAGGGATCTCATCACCACACGCGCCAGCTTTTTGTTTCTTGTAACCCAAAGCGGTAAAAGCGGGAAAATAACGCCGCACTTACAGGTTCCTAGACACTTGAGCTCACCCGGCCGACAGCACGACACGCTCCCCCCATTGGTGTTGCACTGCGTCCCGGCAGGACAGATGCCCGTGCCGCAGCACACCGACCCCTGCGCGGCGCAAAACTTGCCGCCGCACGTCACGGCCGTGTCGGGACAGCAATTGCTGACGTCGAGCCGGCAGGCCGATGTCGAGGGGCAGCACAGCGGCGGCGCGCCAGCGGTGCACTTGTTCCAGTGTCAGTCGGCCGGCGCTTCTTCAAATACATGAAGAAAGAAGGAAAGGAGGAAGGGGAGAAAGAAATCATACACATTTATACCCAGCAGGACAGCAGGACCGCGACGAGCACATGACTGGATACGGACACTGCTGCTGCTGGCGCGCCTCGACACCGCTGCCCGGCATCATCGCGGGCAGCGAGACGCCAGCGAGCTCCTGCGTCGTGCCGTCTCGTTTGGCCAGGAAGACATCGTCAGGAGGCTGCGCGGAGGAGCCCAGAAACAGCACCGAATCGTCAGCATGTTGACGATTGAAGACATTGTCGGCTGCTGCTGTTGCGTATGGAGCAGCGGCAGCGGCAAGTATACAAGCAAGGCGTCGCATGGTCACAGACACTGTCGCCATGCATTGACCATGTATACAATAGAGTAGTATTTCCGCGAAATCGGGGAATTTGAAATCAAACTTGCGAGCAGCAGTTATAAACCTCGTTATTCGATTGTCGCCAAGCCATGGCTTCCTTGGCTCAACAACTCGTACACGCTACTATTCAGCTTCACCCAGCTGTCGGCACTTGCAAGTGCAAGCATGCTAGTTTCCCTAGCTCAGCCTTGCATCTTCAGCCGCACTCTTGACCCCGCGGATCCATCTTCGCCTGATGAGACTAAGAAGGGTTGTTTCACTGTGTCGAATTCGAGTTGAGAGCAGCCTAAAAGCGTACCTGCGACGGACTAATTGCTGGCACTCTTCACCACTTGCATAGGAACTCGAGTCTGCCTTGGCAATGGTAATCATTTTTAAGACCAGGTATACGACATATGAAAGAAATGAACCGAATCCGACGCCCGTCTATAATCTCAAACTCAAATGCTGTGGCGTCGTGGGAATCGTGACAGAAATACCATGCAATGCCCTTGTAGCCTTTCCGACGCATAAACTCCAAAACATGTAATATCAAAGGAAAAGAAAAGTCCACACCATTTTTTATCGCGGGATTTACTGGGTCCACCAGTCGCCCTGGTCGTGCATGGCCTGGGCAACCTTGACGAAGCCGGCAATGTTGCTGCCGGCGACCAGGCTGGGCAGCTCGCCCTGCTTGGCCGTGACGTATTCCTCGGCCGTCTTGAGCGCATTGTCAAAGGCAGCCTTCATGATGCCCTTGAGCTTCTCGTCAACCTCCTCGGATGTCCAGGTCAGGCGCTGGCTGTTCTGAGCCATCTCGAGACCGGAGACGGCGACACCACCGGCGTTGGCGGCCTTGCCGGGGGCATACCAGATGGCCTTGTCGCCCTTGTTCGCACGCTCCGCCTCGAAGACGTCAATGGCCTCCTGGGTGCAGCCCATGTTGGAGCCCTCGGCAATGGCGATGACGCCGGCCGCGACCAGCGCCTCGGCCTCTTCCTTGCTGACCTCGTTTTGCGTCGCAGACGGCAGCGCGACATCGACCTTGCCAACGTGCACCCAGGGACGGGCACCCTCGATATACTTGAAACCGCTGGTGGTAAAGGTCGTCAGCGCCTGGCGCTTAATCTTGAGCCCGGCAATCTCGTTGATGTGCTCGGGGGTGAAGCCCTCGGCCGACTCGGCAATCAGGGCACCCTTGGAATCGGAGAGCGAGACGACCGTGGCGCCAAGCTCAATGCACTTGAGGGCAGCATACTGAGCGACGTTGCCGGAACCAGAGATGGCGACGCGCTTGCCGGAGAAGCTGCCACGGCCGGCGTGCTGCAGCATGTACTCGACATAGTAGACGAGACCGTAGCCGGTGGCCTCGGGACGGATCAGGCTGCCGCCCCAGTCGAGGCCCTTGCCGGTGAGCACACCCTCCCACTTGTTGCGGGCCTGGCGGTAGGCACCAAACATGAAGCCGACCTCGCGGCCGCCGACGCCAATGTCACCGGCAGGGACGTCGGTGTCGGCGCCAATGTGCTTGGACAGTTCGCGCATAAAGGCCTGGCAGAAGCGGCGGATCTCGCCGTCACTCTTGCCCTTGGGGTCGAAGTCGGCACCACCCTTGCCACCGCCCATGTTCACTAGTTGTGTTAGTACTAGACAAGCTTTGCGGTGACGAGCCATCTACTTACGTCCAGTGAGAGCATTCTTGAAGATTTGCTCAAAGCCGAGGAACTTGAGACTAGTAGGCTGTCAGCGTGCGCCTTTGATTGATTCCGCATGTCAATTGACTTACATGGACAGGTTGACGGTCGGGTGGAATCGCAGACCGCCCTTGAAGGGACCAAGAGCCGAGTTGAACTGGACACGGTAACCGCGGTTGACGCGGACCTGGCCCTTGTCATCCTCCCAGACGACGCGGAACTGAATGATGCGCTCGGGGATGGAGACGACCTCGAGGGCCGTCTTGTATTCGGGGTGCTTCTGGAAGAGGGAGCTGTTCTCGAGCGTGCTGGCAAGCTCTAATGACGGCACGTGTTAGTCGACCACTCAACGCTCGACCCAATCATCCCCGGCTGGTGGAGGAAAGGTAAGCATACCGTTGTAAGCCTGCTCGAATTCGGGCTCCGAGGGAACGTTGGACATGGTGGGCAGGGAGCTGCTGGGCGCAGACTTGTTGCTGGCAGTGTTGTCGTCGGACGTCTGGTTCTCGAGGATCTGAGTAGGCGTGGCGTCGTGGGTGCGGACGGGATCAGCGTGCTTGTAGTCGGTGGTAGGAGGAAGAGTGACGGGAAGAGGTGCCTGGAACATTTCGGGAAGCAAGGAAGAAAGAGGAAGGTGAGACGGGTATATAGATAAGATAGCAAAGGAGGATAAGGAGAAACTTTATAGGTGGGATGGACCCGAGGGGTATGAGCGTGGGCTTTTTCCTTGCTGGTGTTTCTGTCTGTGCCACGGCCAGATGTGATTGCTTCGGAAGGGGGGAAGGGTCGATCCCAGCTCTTTATGATAACGATTGCGATACCAGGGATTCACACTACGACTAGGCAGTCGGCCCGTGATGGATGGGCGAGGTCGGACATGACACTTTTTCACCATGGCGGGGGG
>JARJRE010000673.1:0-54363 GCA_030783385.1 Akanthomyces dipterigenus | reverse complement strand
ATATAGCGGATTAAGGGAGGCGTCATGACTAGTTAGACATAAGTAAGAAGTAAGGAAATAAGTGTATTTATGATGATGATGAAGAGAAGCTATCCTGAGGGAGAGAGGCAGCTATGGCCGGAAGGCTCCAGTGGCTGACTCAGCGGCAGGCCTGGTGGGCGTGCCTGCTAACAGACGGTATAAAGCAGCGAAGCGCAAAGGCCTGACGAAAAGACGCATACCAGCCAAGCCCAGGCCAGGCACCTTCTAGTGTCCCCCCGTCAATTTGTTCTATAATAAGAGATTCAAGGTCAGGATATTGAGTCGTCCGTGTCAGCTTTAGTAGTTGAAGGCCGAGAGCCTGCGCAACCTCGATCATTTTCATTATAGGCTAGGCAGTCCGGCCGATAAGCTTTGGCGAGGGACCGCCATGACAAGAGTGCGATTCCATTGTAGTTTTTTATCCTCGGACTCTACGAAACTAGCATTTTAAGTTTGGCATCTGGACTATATAGGACTACATCGTCCACTGATGCTTCTCGCATGATGACTGCGGTCGATACTATTGCTTTGCGCGTAGAGAAAAGTGCCAATCTGCACCATATTTGCCCTGACGACTGCTTGCGTCACAACTCGGGCAAAGTATGCCACTACGATTCAAAGGGGTCAGATGCACAGATAAGCACATAGGCAGAAAGAGAAATTTGCCAATCAAGGTTTTACAACCAAGATGTTCAGCATTACCCTAACCCTAAACGCACCGCGTTCTCTATAACGCTATATATATATACAGCGCTCCATACAGCATACAACCAAAAGGGATCACAAGTATCTTCAAGCTATGGACCAATAAGCCGCTGGTCCGAGATTGGGAGATTCTAGAAGCCGGAAGGCTCTAACTACATGGTATGGAAGCGCCTGGGCAGCGCCGTTAGTGCGGCTGGGTGAGCCTACCAAGACGCTAATAAAACGTGGCAAGCACCTACTTTTCCCTTGGCGTGCCTGTCGGGGCGACATAGAAATGCACGTGGGCAGAGACGAATCCCAGAATAATCCATAACTCGCGTGGGACTTCCTTCACAAGAGGTCCATCTTGGTTCCGTTTTGCTACACGCGTGGAGGGTGCTGGTTGCTACCGGGGCTCGTCGCAGCAAGCGTTAAATTCCATGACGTCTGTCGGGAGCAGGGCTGAACTATGTCATGCCAACTGGGTAGAATGATGTCCTGGTCATGCGTTGAACAAGATGTACAACGCCGACACTTTGAATCTTTGCTAGGAACAGGCTAGCAGTGGTCCTGCACACGCGCTTGCACCGAACAGCAGTACTCGAATATGCATCGTCAACGATGGCTATCAATGGACCCGGCAGGCAGGAGAAGAGTTTCCGAAGAAGCTTGATGTGTTGGGGGTAGCCTACTGAGATGGTGTGCTGCTCAGGTTTCTACAGCCTTTCGGCAGACTGATAGACCTTGTTCTCTACCTATCTTTTGCTTATTGTTAGTGAGCCAGCGCCGCTCTCTCCAGAAGTCATTACAGGGCCAAGACCGCCGATGGGACGATAGCGGGGAAGCGCCAAGAAGCGGCGGCATGGGCGGCGTGCAGGCTCTCGAGCACAGCCTCGCTCTTCACAGTGCGAGGGATGGTGATTTGTCCAGGGCGGAATTTTGGCGAGTTGATGTCTTTTGCGCCGATGAAACTGTGACCGACTTGATGCAATCTGTATTGAAAGAGACATTTGGCTGGCCATGTGTCGAGTCGTAAGCTCTGGTTCTGTCAGTATAGCATATCTACTCGACCCCTTGGCAACCCGGCACCGAGCCTGGAGAGAGAGAGACACACGCGGGCACAAAAGAAAAGAAAAAGCGTGCCAGTGGTGAACAGGTGCTGAATCCACTGCTACATAGGGCTGCCGGCTGGCAATAATACGGGGTGTAATTTAGCGGCTACTCAACCTCATCTATGACGTTTAAAGGGCTATAGTCGAGATGGGCACGGGAGATGGATCAGATTCGCATGCTGCGGTTGGGTTGCACAGGACCAGACGCCGAAATGTACCCGTACAGAAATCACGAATTATGAACATAGTCGACGATGTAGGTGCAATTGTCTGCAAAGAGTCGCTTTTCGTTGAAAAGTACAATGCGCTCATCGGCGTGTACAGTACAATGTGTGCACGATGGCTCGGAAAGCGACACCGACTTTCCTTGCAGTTTCGTTTCGTGCCTTGTTACTTTAATAAGTGAACTGAAAATGACAGAAATAGGTCGTCGCAAGAATTGAGCCTCACAGCAGATCCTGAACAAAACGATATGCCTCGAGTGTTTTGCGCATCGAGCACATTTTGTCCAAGATATAGATACGCTGTCTCGGAGGCTGTCCCACGGGCCCGCGACCCCAGGTTTCAGCGCTGATTGTCGTTGATCAGCCCAGCGTCAAAGGACCAAAAATAACAAGCGAAACTAGACCACGGAGACAATGAGGCTGCTTCCTGTGCAGAACAGTTTGACGGGTTTGCATCATTGTCGGTTTCTACCATGACAGGAAAACAACTGCCGTCAAATACACAGTGTGGCATTTAGAACTGTTCTTGTGCCAGGCCACCATAAAGAAGCACAGTGCCATAGTCTTGCGCCCCATACTTTTGGGGCAATTCTGCCAAGACTTGACTTTTCTCGGCATCTCCATATTGCTCCATGCTTCTCCGTACAGGAGTGCGCGAGAAGGAAACAGTCATGTCGCTTCGTAGCCAGCAGAAGTGTACAATGGAAAGAGTTTTATTTTGTTACCACTCCCACAGCCGGGAGGTTTTGGAATAGCCAAAAAAAAAAGGAAAAAAAAAGAGGAAAATGCCGTTACTCATCAACACGGCGTAGCTGCATCAATGTGGCAGCGCTCGATTTAACTGTAACGTAAACCCAACTGACTGTTCGCCACAACACCAAGCTTATTTTCTTGCCCAGCCAGCCGGCCCAATAAAATACCCACACTCGTACGGAGCAAGTTCATCATTAGAGCTGACCGAAACAGTGTGCACCACATCTCTTGCCGTCGTCTATTTTCGGCAGTAAACTTCTTAAGTTGGGACGCCTCCCACGTCTCCTTTAAGATTCTCTACTTCTTCTTCTTCTTCTCCTCCCCATCTTCAGCGCCGCTGTGTTGATCTCTTCCCTGCCATCATACCCAACTGGTTGGGCTCCTGTCATTTATACGACGCTGGAACTACGCAGTCACTGCCGCAACAACATCTTGCTACGAAAAAGAAACGACAGACGTACCGGCACGACGCACGCCAATTCTTCTCATCCTACTTCTGTTTTGCTGCCCTTGTAGCACATTCCTAGGCCATGGGTCAAGGAAAGCAACAAGAGGAGCAACAGGAGCGACTGCAGGCGCATGTCTCTGGGCAGGCCAACAAGCCCATGTCGGCGCCCGCGCATGCCCTGAGCCACGCTGATGTTGAACGGGAGCTCCACGTAGACCATGATGTTGGTCTGACTCCCGAGGAGGCCAAGAAACGCCTCGACATCTATGGCCGCAACGAATTCGGCGAGCAGGAGGGCGTCCAGCCGTTTAAGATTTTCATTGGACAAATTGCCAATGCACTCACTCTGGTAGGTTCTATTACTTGCCATGCACTGGTAAAATTTTGAATCTGGCGGTGTTCTTGGTGGTGTTTTTCTTGATTTTCCTCTTCTTCCTGGCAATGGCCTGATGGCATGCTGGCATGCTGGCATGCAGGGGCGGAGCCCAACGGCGGTGGGCGTTTCAGCGAAGCCTCTCGACCCAGCAAGTCAAACGACTGCATGCAGCTGGGCCAGAACAAGCATTCAACGAGACGGCCATCCACAGCCTCTACTCAACACCAGAAAGCATTGAGAAGATTCAAGATTGCGGCACCGCTGCAGAATATCGCGAGAAAATGCCAAACATGAACCCCGTGCTAACCACGACTACAGGTTCTTATCCTCGCCATGGTTGCCTCGTTTGCCATCAAATCCTGGATCGAAGGTGGTGTCATCACTGCCGTCATCATTCTCAACATTGTCGTCGGTTTCCTGCAGGAGTTCAAGGCCGCCAAGACGATGGATTCGCTGCGTTCGCTCAGCTCCCCCACCGCCCAGGCCATCCGTTCCGGCACCAACCAAACGGTCGTCACCGCCGAGATTGTGCCCGGTGATGTCGTCGAGCTCAAGACTGGCGATACCATCCCCGCTGATATCCGTCTTGTCGAAGCTGTCAATTTCGAGACCAACGAGGCTCTCCTCACCGGCGAGTCCCTTCCCGTCCGCAAAGAGACAGCTGCCACCTTTGCGGCCGACACTGGTCCCGGCGACCGTCTCAATGTGGCCTACTCCTCCTCGACCGTGACCAAGGGTCGCGCTATTGGTGTCGTCTTTGCTACTGGAATGTTTACCGAAATTGGTCAGATTGCCGTTGCCCTCCGTGGCAAGAGCTCTCGCCGCCGCGAGCCCAAGAAGAAGCGCGAGGACGGCTCGACCAGTTTCCACCGCTGGCTCGAGGCCTGGGGCCTGACCTTTGGCGATGCTGTCGGCCGCTTCCTCGGTGTCAATGTCGGCACGCCTCTTCAGCGCAAGCTCTCCAAGCTCGCTCTTCTGCTTCTCGGCACAGCCATCATCTGCGCCATCATCGTCCTCGGCGCCAACAGCTTCAGCAACAGCCAAGAGGTCATCATCTACGCCGTCGCCACTGGCCTATCCATGATTCCGGCCTCGCTTATCGTCGTTCTTACCATCACCATGGCCGCTGGCACCAAACGCATGGTCCAGCGACACGTCATTGTCCGCAACCTCAAGTCTCTCGAGGCCCTGGGCGCGGTTTCTAGTAAGCGTATCATATCCCCCGAATTCAAGAACAACGGCTTAACTTGCCACCAGATATCTGCTCGGACAAGACTGGAACCCTCACTCAGGGCAACATGATTGTCAAAAAGGCCTGGATCCCCGGCCGAGGCACCCTCTCGGTCGGCAACACCAACGAGCCTCACAACCCCACGGTCGGCGCCATCGGCCTGAAGCCAGAACAGCCCAAGGACATTAACTTTGCCGCCCAAAATTCTGAAGGTGACTCCATTGATACTGCCAAAATTCCGGCCCAAGACATGACCATTCGTGATTACTTGAATGTCGCCTCTCTTGCCAACCTTGCTGCCGTCCAGCAGGTCGAGGGCGAGTGGCAGGTCCGCGGTGATCCCACCGAAATTGCCATCCAGGTCTTTGCCTCGCGCTTCAATTGGAACCGTCTCCGCCTCTCCCATGGCGAGGGTGCCGAGTGGTCCGAGGTTGCTGAATTCCCCTTTGATTCTGATGTCAAGAAAATGTCCGTCATCATGGAGCACAAGCCCTCTGGCAAGCAGCACCTCTTCACCAAGGGTGCTGTCGAGCGTGTTCTCACATCTTGCGCGCAGTACGTCGACGGCGACGAAGTCAAGGAACTTACCGAAGACGTCAAGGAAGACACTCTCCGCAACATGGAAGCCCTCGCTCGTCTCGGCCTCCGTGTTCTCGCTTTGGCGAGCCGAACTGGCATTCCTCACGTCGAGCACAACGAGGCCGAACTTGAGCGTGGCGAATTTGAGCAGGACCTCGTCTTCCGCGGTCTCATTGGTCTCTATGATCCTCCTCGTCCCGAGTCTGGCCCGTCTGTCCGCAAGTGCCACGAGGCTGGTATCAGCGTTCACATGCTTACAGGTGATCACCCCGAGACTGCTCGCGCCATCGCGCTCGAAGTCGGCATCTTGCCATCGCGCATGTCTGAAGTCGCTGCTGATGTCTCCCGCAACATGGTCATGGCTGCTTCCGACTTTGACAAGCTAACTGATCAAGAAATTGACAACCTCCCCATCCTGCCTCTTGTTGTTGCTCGTTGCGCCCCTCAGACCAAGGTCCGCATGATTGAAGCTCTGCACCGTCGCAAGGCATTCGTTGCCATGACTGGTGATGGTGTCAACGACTCGCCTTCTCTCAAGCGGGCCGATGTCGGTATCGCAATGGGTCAAGCTGGCTCTGATGTGGCCAAGGAAGCTTCCGATATTGTTCTTACCGATGACAACTTTGCTTCGATTCTCAATGCCGTCGAGGAAGGTCGCCGCATGTTTGACAATATCCAGAAGTTCATTCTACACGTCTTGGCCGAAAACATTGCTCAAGCTTGCACTCTTCTGATTGGTCTTGCCTTTAAAGATTCGCGTGGCATCTCGGTGTTCCCCTTGGCTCCTGTTCAGATTCTGTGGATTATCATGATTACCTCTGGTATGCCTGATATGGGTCTCGGCTTTGAGATTGCTGCTCCCGACATCATGCAGCGTCCTCCTCAGAACCTCAAGCAGGGCGTCTTCACTCCCGAACTGCTCGTCGACATGGTGGTCTATGGTCTGTGGATGGCTGCGCTCTGCATCTGCTCCTTCATTGTCGTCCTCTACGGTTTTGGCCGCGGCGCCGCTGATCTTGGTGACGACTGCAACAACAGCTACCACGAAAGCTGCAAGGTCGTCTTCCGCGCCCGTGCCACAACGTTTGCCTGTCTGACTTGGTTCGCGCTCTTTCTTGCCTGGGAAATGGTCAACCTGCGCCGCAGCTTCTTCCGCATGCAGCCCAAGAGCAAGCGCTACTTTACCCAGTGGATGGTCGACGTCTGGCGCAACAAGTTCCTCTTCTGGTCCATCATTGCCGGCTTCGTCACAATGTTCCCCATCATCTATATTCCCGTCATCAACACTGTGGTGTTCAAGCATGCTCCTATTTCATGGGAGTGGGGTGTCGTCTTTATCGAGGCCATCCTCTTCTTCCTCGGCATTGAGACTTGGAAGTGGGCTAAGCGTGTCTACTTCCGCCGCCAGGCGCGCAAGTACACAAACGATCGAAAGGGCGATCTCGAGGACCGCGTCTTTGGCCACTACTTCCGCACCAATACCCACAGCTCTGCGGGTAGCGGCGACGAAGTCTTGGTTGAAAAGAAGCACAAGAGCGCCAGAGCTCAATAACACGAAGCCCCCATCTTTTGATCTCATGATTGAGATGCGGTGGTGGAGGTTGCCATTTTCTTTTGACGTGTGATGAAAAGAGACGTGCCCAAGTGTGTGTTGATGTTTCTGCATTTGTTCCAAAAGTTTGCCATTTATCATTTTTCCTATTGTTTGATTTCGCATACCCTGCTTGCCGTCCTGGCAGTAGAGGTCCCAAATCTTTTTCCAGTCTACGCTCGTGCATGCACGGCTGCGAGAAGAAAATTGCTTGACAAAGGAGTGCGTCCAAGCACAAAGTTTTTTGCAGTGATGTTTCTGCAGACTTTGCTGCGGTGAGTTGCAGGTACTTATAGAGTAGATGTGAGACGTCGTTGTTTCAGCGATGAGCCACGTAGACTATATGGCCAATTTAATATATCTTCTTTGAGTCTTGTGCGAACATGTGTGAATGATTGTGTTTATCGGCCAACTTGTGCTGCGCTGCCTAGTTGGCTTGCACCCGGGATGAGACTGATAGCTGACAGACGAGATATGACATACTCAGCTGGGACCTCTCCCAAGAGAGCGCATACCAGCAACCAAAGTATCTTTCTTGTCCAATGTCATCTACCGCTACACAGGTCGAGTGGCTGCTTACTGCTTAATACTCTACCAATTATTTCGTCAATCATCATCACAGATTTCCGAAGGTCATAATGCAAAATTATTTATTCAAGCTTGGGGTTTGTGCAGATGAGTAAATATCTATTCAACATGTCAGGACACCTCCATGCTTTGATCTGGCCGAAATATCGCTTCGCATGAGGCGGTACCGCCACTCCATAGGGGTCCGACATGTAAATCTCGTCGTGTATACCGATAACAACGGTCCCGCCTGGGGCTATTGTCTTTGACAATGCGGAGAGAACAGCGTCGTAGTCTGCTCTGTCCATGTTCCAGAGGAAAACAGTGGCCAGATCAAATGCCGGTGCCGCCGCATTCTTGGGCATGTCCTGCAAGCTGCCGTGGAAGTTGTTGTCCCTGAGCATCGTCTTTTCTTGTATAGCCCAGTTGTAGGCGTCCGCGTCGCGCTCCACGCCAAAGACGGTGGCTCCCGACGCAGCCATCATTTTCCCATTGAACCCCAAGCCAAATCCGACGTCCAGGACGGTTTTCCCACGCACGCTTATTCCTGCTTGTTGTAGTTGCTCCTTGACTTCTAGGGCAGTTTTCTGCTTGTACTCAATCATCTTTATCGGGAACATGACGAAAGGCTGTCCCGCTTTCCGGTTGTTGGTTGATGTTGGGTGGCGATTCTAGGGGACAAAAAGTAGCAGGGGAGCGATGGCCTTTTTATACGTGTGGCTTCGAGTAAGGTAATCAATCTAATGTGGTGAGTGTGACGCCAGCCTCCGCTGCGGACCATTTTCTTTCTCTTTTATTTCATTAAGAAAGGGCTTTGATTAACCACGACCTTTGGCTGACAAAGGCCTTTGTGCAACAAGCACTGATTCCTTGTGCGAGGGGGGTGCCTCTGGACGGCGGCAGCGCCTTGGTCAACAAAGGCGCTGATTGACAGAAAGCTTTTTGGTCAACAAAGTGCTTTGGCTAATTATAAGAACCAAATCGCTTGTGCAAGGTGCTTCTTTGAGGTGGCAGCGTCTACAAGGATCAGTTACAGCCTGGCGGTTGTCTATAAGTATGCTGTCCTTGACTCCAACGATGTCTTTGCCTCTGCACCGCTACACATACAACCATCAGCCATGTCTCAGCAAACAGAAGCTACGCCTTACAGTGAGGAGCCTTACGCTAGTGACGAGGAGTCCTGGGTTAGTGAGACGGAGGACGAGGAGGAGTCTGGCCCCCTTCGTTTGAAATTTTACACCAAGGTTGAAGTGAGAATCAACAGGCTCTGGATCGGTGCCGCGATTCTCTTATTGGCATTTGGGGCGGCCCGTTATTTTTAAAAAGTTTACTCCCTCTAGATTGTATCAGTAAATACAAGCACCCACCACTTGGCATTCATTCCTTACTATAGATGGGCAAGTCCGCCAACGTAGATGCTCCGTCTACGCTGTGCACCGGACCCTTTTCAGGTGCACGACAGCTGGGCAGCAGGAGGCAATTGCCGGCGTGGCATGAGTACGTTGGCATTTGACCTTGATGCAAGCCAATGGAACTTTTGACTCGTGTGGTTAGAATCGCTGTTGAATAGCAGAAACAAAGGGCCTCAAGTCCACCTGCGTCACTTCGGCGCCAAGCACGGAGCGAATACGAATTTAATTTCGCCCGGAAATTTTACATGTCAACTCTTCAAGTCTCACGAAGCTTCGTCGTGTAAATCTCTGCAGATTCATTTGACAGTGATTTGATTAATATTAATTTTACTCTTGATAATCAACTTCAACATGTCAACTTCAACATGTCAACTTCTACCTATCAATAGCAAGTTGCGCTGCTCAAGCCTATAGTGCCTCGCCATGTCTTCAGCAGTAAGTCAACACCCCTACCGCTGCGGAATAATTACTGCCTCGTCTCCCGACTAGCCTCCATCGCACTCTCCGGCTGAATATAGCCTTCGGCAGAGTTGGCGTCTGGCACGCTCTCAGTATCGTGCTTCCTGCCCTTGTGCACGCTGCCCCCGGGACCGGACGGGTTTGTGCCCACGTTGGAAATCTGCGCCTTTTGGCCCTTGCTGGCAACGTCATCCTGGCCGCCGATGCCGCCTACGGGGGGCACCCGCGCCGGAACGACGTCGTTGTCGTTGGTGGCTGTGTGTTTTGAGGGCTGGTTGAGCTTGTCCAGCGATCTGTCTGTGTCGTCAAACTGCTCGCCCTTGGACTGCCTTTAAAAAATTGTTTAGTCAATTATTTACATGTACTTCAATTGGTCATTATATTACATACCGTCCTCTATCATCAAGGACACCACCCTCGCTAGGCGGGATGCGCTTGTTGTAGCTGCCACTGGTGCTGAGCTCGTCACCCTGGGTGACTTGTGCGCCGCGCTCCGCGAATTTCTTCTCGGCCATGGAGTTGACGCCAGCTTCGTCCAGGCCCTGGGCACGCGCTGCGCCAGTCTTGGCCTGGTAGGTGTTGAGGTCGACCTCGGCCTGATTGGCGATGGCTGTGAAATCGGGGGCCATGTGGTACTAGTTTCTTGTAATATAAAACGTGCAATCAAATTGGCAAACAGCTTGCAACGGGGCAGGTTATTTCCGGTTTCTTATACCCTCCATTCACACTCTCCATTTAATTAGTAAATTTTCACATCACCAGTGGAAGCGTCATGATACACGCAACAATGATGAAATGGTGCACTCTGGCCGTCCACATCGCCATCACGTGGATCGACACTCTCCAGCAGCCGGAGCTTTTGGTCAGCGAAGTGCTTGCTGCCGCACTAGCTAGATGGTGATGGACACCTATTCCCCAATCTATCCTCACGAATATTGGGGGAAAGTGTGGCGAAAGCTGGGCACGGTCTTGGCTAGGACTAGTGCTATGATGCTCATCACGATTTCAGTTTGCGTGTGTTGACAACGCCAAAAAAAAGTCTTGTTCTGTGGATATTTTATCTTGGATTATTGCGCGTACTATCACTTTTATACTCATTATTTGCTCGTACCATTTAGTAGGCAACAAGATCCACCAGTCCATCAAGCTCACGATCCCAATTTCGGTGCTCGCTCACTGCATAGACAAACTGCTCCAGGAAGTTCTTGGCATTCTTGACCGCCTGTATAACCTGACCCAGACTCTCCGGGCTGGGCTTCTGCAGCGACACGACGCCGTAGCTCGAGACAGAGTCTGCGCCCTCGGAAAGCTTGACCTGGTCCAGCTGGATCGCCTTTTCGAGCATGCGCACACCCTCGCCCGTCGCAGCGACGGTCTTAAGATGGCCAAACGCCTCCCGGACATATTGAACCGCGCGTCCCTTGCTGGTGAGCTGCTTGATGGAGTTCTCGCCACCGGGAATGAAGAGCGCATCAAAGAGGGTGCTGCGCTGGCCTTCAAAGTGGTGGTCCGGCACGATGCCCTTGCTGGAGCTGTGATCCTCGCCCGCAGCATAGATGGCAGAGCGTCGCGGTCCAATCACCACGGGAATGGCCTTTGCGCCTTTCAGGGCTCCCATCATGGCCGTAAAAGCAGTCGAGTCGTAGCCGTCAGCTATGAGAATAGCGACCTTGCGCGACTCTATTGTGACAGTCTTGGGCAGGTACTCCATCTGGCTGAGGCCGGGAGCCGTCTTGCCCTGGTTCTGCTTCTCTGGCGGCGGCGGCGCAGGGCCACCCACCATCTGTGCAATCATGTCTCCCAGCTCGGGATGAATCTCGGCGAGCCTCTTGGTCATGCGCGTGTATACGACTGGGTCCTCGCAGTGATCAAGTTCGAATGAAAGCGCAGCCTGCAGATGCTTCTTCTCAATGGGGCTGAGCGAGTTGTAAAACAGCTGCGCTTGGGAAATATGGTCCTTGAACTTTTCGCTCTTGCCGCGCACTTTGATTCCGCCGACCTTTTGAGGATAATCGTGGTAGCCACCCTCCGAGGTTGCCGCCGGCGGCTGAACCTCTCCTCGGTTGGGCCAGTAGTTGAACTTGCCCTTGGTGATGCGGTGCCGCATGGCGCCGTCGCGGTTAAAATTCATCATTGGACAGACTGGCTTGTTGATGGGCAGCTCCTGCCAGTTGACGCCCAGGCGGCTGAGCTGAGTGTCAGAGTAGGAAAAGTTGCGGCCCTGTAGGAGGGGATCGTCGGAGAATCCAACGCCAGGAACGATATGGCTTGTGCAGAATGCGACCTGCTCCGTCTCGGTAAAGTATTCGTCGACATTGCGGTTCAGCTCGAGCTCGCCAATGTAGCGGATAGGAACAAGGTCCTCGGGCCAGACCTTGGTCGCGTCCAGGACGTCAAATTCAAACTGATCTTCTTCGCCTTCAGCAATCGTTTGAATACCAAACTTCCACTTGGGGAATGCGCCACTCTCAATGGCCTCCATCAAGTCTTTTCGGTGGAAGTCGGGGTCTTGGCCACAGATCTTGAGCGCCTCATCCCAGACAAGCGAGTGCACGCCCAGCTCTGGAGTGTAGTGGAACTTGACAAAATGGCGCTTGCCCTCGGCATTGACCAGCGTGTATGTGTTGACGCCGAATCCTTGCATCATGCGGTAGGATCTCGGGATTCCACGATCCGACATTCCCCAGAGGAACATGTGCGTAGCTTCCGAGTGCATAAACATAAAGTCCCAAAAGTTGTTGTGCGCCGACTGCGCCTGGGGGATCTCGTTGTCTGGCTCTGGCTTGCCTGCGTGAATGAGATCGGGAAACTTCATGGCATCTTGGATGAAGAAGATGGGAATGTTGTTGCCGACAATGTCCCAGTTTCCCTCGTCGGTATACATTTTAATGGCAAATCCACGGACATCACGGACAGTGTCGGCTGAGCCTCTGCTGCCAAGGACAGTGGAAAATCTGACAAAGATGGGTGTTTCTCTCGAGGTATCCGTCAAGACACCAGCGTGGGTGACGTCCTTGGCAGACTCGAACAGGCGAAAGGTGCCGTGAGCTCCGGCGCCACGGGCATGAACGACACGCTCGGGAATGCGCTCATGGTCAAATCTGTGAATCTGGGCTACCATCAGCACTGCGTTTGCTGAAATCAGTCCGCACATCTCGTACCTTTTCTCTACCAAAAGCATCTTCCAACAGCGAGGGGCCCGTCTTGTCACCATTCGCGACTCGGAGCCAGTCGTCGGTATTAGACTGCTTGGTGCCAAAGTCGCTTGTGATTCTCGACTCCTGCGACGGTTCCACAGTATCGGAGCGTAATTGCTCGGCTTTCACTTGGGCGGCCTTCATATCGACTATATGTTTGGATGTGAAGGTTGCGATATAGGGTGAACCCGTCTCCCGGCTGGAGCACAACAGCATCAGTATTTATTCCAGAGAGAGCGGAGAAGACTCGACTGCACAGCCAATCCTATGCACTCTATTAGAAAGTGATTTGATACATCATGACATCAATGACTGCGTTCAACTGCCGCATATTATGTGTACATTGGGCGGTCGTTTTGTGGAGCAGACAGGCAGGGCAATTGAGTGACGCATCGTAGACGCAACGGTGATGCAACAACATGGTCGAGGCGAATTCCGCACTAGACTCGTCAGTTCCGCCCCCTTGCCGATGGTAAATAGGCTTATTACATTCTAACCTCTTGCAGCAGGTAGAATTCGCCGAGCTGTTGTGCTATTCCCGGCCCCGCCAGCCTTGTCCACGGGACTCGCCACCATCGGCGACATTCAGCTCTACTGGAAAGCTTTCCAAGACATCTTTCTTGTCCCTCCCTCGGCCGCCCCTGGGCAGAACTTAATCCTGCAACTATCACAGGTTTACTCCGGGATACTAGAGTATCAACTCCGAGCGATACATCATTTGTCGAAGAAGCAATTCTCGCGTGCCTGGCAAAAAATTGCGGGATGGAGCGATTGGAGCCAGAAGACGACTGCAGTTGAAAAGGCTAGTAAAGACTGCCAGCGGTGTCTTCCCCTACTTCAGCAACAAGAAGCGCGCAATACTTTTTCCACCAAACTGTCAAAGCTCGAAAAGCTCCTTCACACTGAGCGAGATGTTTTGCAGCACATGCGAGAGGCGAGGTTGGAGGACAAGAAAGAAAAAGTCCTTCAAGCACTCTTCTCAGCTGGGTCGTCTTACGAGTCTGACAAGGACTTCAACCCCGTACAAGTCACGAGTACTTGCAAATGCTTCTTTAATGACCAAAGATTCTGTAATTGGAACATACCTCGGAATCTGAACTTTTCTGGATATCCGCAGGCCCGGGCTGTGGCAAGTCGGTTCTGTCTCGCGCGCTTGTTGACGCCGGCCATCTCCAAAGCAGCAGCTCGACCATAAGCCTCTCCAACGCGGTCACGATTGAGAGTCGTGCAGCCACAACATGCTGATTTTCCCTTAAAGAGGACGATGCCCGTCGGCAAAACTTGGCATGTGCCTTGTGCGCCACCCTTCATCAGCTGTTCACGAATGAGGCAACTAGGTCGCTGGTTTCCCACGCCTTCTTGGAATATTCCAAAAAAGGTAGCGGCATAATGAGTAAGTCTCTCATTTTAGGAATTATCTTGACTCGATGTGCCGATGAATGGTCCGGCGGGGCCATCATCTGCCTGCTTGATGCGCTGGATGAGTGCGAAAAGGATGACCGGGGAACATTGGTGGCCATTCTGGGAGATTACTACTCCCAGGACCGACAGGCTGGCAAGCTCAAATTATCATCACAAGTCGACCACATTATGACATTAATCACATCTTCCAAATCTTGGACAGACACATGCACAGCCTGTACTTTGACGGAGACCTGGCCTACCCATCTGAAAGCTCTGAATAGTGCTTCGTTTAACACATTGAAAGCGAGGATGAACTATGTGACACATGTTCAAGTTAGAGAGCTCAGACCTTAGGTGTCCTAGTTGTGTCTCGATATGTTGACTGATTCAGCGCATGGATTACTCGGGGGAGGTTATTTACACTTTTTTCGGCGCCTCCAAAAAGGCAAATGCTATAATAGCTTACAATCGCAAGTAGACTCACGAACGTTATTAAGAACTCAAGGGCATTGCCAAATTAAGATAGATGCGAGAAGTTAGCCAATCTAACCGTGCTACAGCTTTTCCTAGCCAGTAGTGCCTAGAAGGGAAATCGCAGGTTATCTACCATGTACGCCACTCATTCTACGAGGGAGGGGTTCAATTCACAACTACAGCAAAATAAAGACCATTTTTCACAACCACCACAACTTCTCCAAGAGAAAAAAATTACATGGCTTGATTCTTCAGTGGCTCCTCTAAATTATGCAGCCCGGCAAAAAGAAATTGGTTGAATTCTCTTTCTCACACAACCAGCCCAAAGTTCCCCTCCGGGTCGTGATCCAGCCCGCCACGCGACGGGGGAGAGTTCTCTGCAGAGTGAAACCTCCCTCAAGGGTCATCTCCAGTGCTGAGGGCCGCGGGCAATGTTACCTGCCTGTGTACCGGCGGTCGCAGGTTGCCCATGCGAGCGGGCGGCCACCGCGGCGTTCGGGCTGGGCGCCAGCAGAGGGGGATCTGACGGTGTTTGGTGCGGTTGCAAGACGAGAAAAGGACGAGAGCTTTCCCAGTTGAGCCATTACAGCCGACCTTTGACCGCGTTTTTTTAACTTATATAGGCACATCACAGCACTGCCGGAGCAAACGCAGGCAAACCAAGCGTAGCATTATTTTAGACACCCAAAATTCTTGCTCAACATGAACATGCTATGGTTCTTACTCGAATCTACGATTTCTGGAAATGAGCGGCCATTCTCTTGTTCTTTAAAACCCGTCGGGGCGCACCAGCGTACTGCCATCTTGCCATGTCCAACCAGAGCTCCCCACTTTATTTTGCTACCAGTACCTACCGCCAGCACAGGAGCTTCAAGTAGCATCGCCATCTTCACCACTGATACTATTCAACCCGCGACATGATTCCTTTCTAAACCATCCTCTACCAAACCAGAGCCTTCATCATGCTCACCACACCTCCCCGCCTCCAAATCCGGCGTCCATCGCCCACGACGACCGAATTCACCGTCACCACGCAACCACCATCCACGCTCGCCCTGCGTCTCCTGCGCTTCCTGCTCCTCGTCCTACGCATCCTCCTCTCCATCCTCACCATTCTCCTCCTCGAAGCGCGCTGGTCCCTGTCACCATATGCCTCGCCGCCGCCAGCTCTACCCCTCACCCTCCCGCACGACCTCCTGACCACCGACACCCTCCTCTGGGCCCTCGACGCCCTGCACCGCTCGTCCACCGGCACATCGCTCCGCCATTTCGCCGCCTCGGTCCCGCTCGTCATCCTCATTCCGGGAGCGGCGCTCGCGCTGCGGACGCTCTCGCGGCGCGTGTACGCAGAGGAGAGCTTGCTGGTGATGCGTGGGCTGGGCGTGCAAACGCGCGAGAGCGCGCCGAGCTACTTTGCGAGCGCGGCGACCAGGTTCATTCCCACGGAAAAGATTAGGGATATTCTGGTGAATGAGGCCTTTCGCGGGTTCGAGGTCCGGTATTATCTGATTGTCGTGGTCGAGGGCGAGGAGGACCTGGTGGTGGTGTTTCCCGGGCTGCTGCCGAGACGGCGCATCGTGGAGGCGGTTTGGCGAGGGGCGAGAGAGTGTCTGTATGAAAAGAGGGACGAGAAGACGCCGATTCTATCAACAGGGGAACGAAACGAGGGATAAGAAGACGCCGGTTTCTATAAATACAAGGAAGACGAATGGGGGGTCAATTATACGATACAACGACGACTACGACATGTATATAGATTACACAGCTCACCAAGACTATAATATTTAATAACCCCATCAAGGGAGACGTACTGAAAAATTTCTTCATTCAATGTAATTTACTCGTCATTCTGCACGACGACTTCCTTGCCCTCGTTGCGTCGGGCGCGCATATCCGCCGCATCTACGAACCCCTTGCGACGCGCATACTTGTCATTCAGCTCATCCGGCGACTCGAGCTTGTCCTTCTTCTCCATGGGTACGTACTTGCCCGCCGGCCGCCCCGTGTTGCCGCCTTCATACAGCCGCACGCTGTGCGCCGACTTTTTATTCGACTGCGGCTTCTTGGCCTCGTCACGAGAAGCCACCTCACCGCTGCTGCTTCCGCTGCCGGCCTGCTCCGCCATGAGCTGCAGCAGCTGGCCGGACAGCAGCTCATCCATCTTGTGCCCGCGCCACACCTTCCACATGCCGTCCAGCGCACCAAACGGCCCAAACTGCCCCGTGCGCATCTTGGACGAGTTCTCCGCGCCGGCGTACACCCACTGCATGGTGTCGACGTGTTGGTTGCTCGCCGAGAGCGGCGCCTCGTCCGCCCTGGTGAGGTCGGGGAAGACGCAGTCCCACAGCACGAGCGGCACCTCGTCGGCCATGGCGTAGCCCGGCTTCCGCGGGTACCTGCTCACGTCGAGCAGCTCCGTCACGATGCACGGCTTCTCGAACCGCTGCCCGACGAGGAACAGCACGGCCACCATGTGGCGGATCTGGTGCCACAGAAAGGCCGAGCCGCGCACGTGGAAATAGTACACCTTGGGGAAGCTCGTCCCGTCAGCCTGGACGTCGGCCGGCGAGAAGCCGGCGGCGGTAACGTAGGGCAGCGCGGTGGACACGTCGCGCACCTCGACAATGTCCGACTCGAAAATGGTGCGCGACCAGTTGGTGATGAGCTTGGCGGGGTCGACCTTGCAGACGTTGCGAAAGTCCTGCTCGCCCTCGAAGCGCTTCGCCGCGTCGCGCATGGCGTCAATGTCGAGCCAGCCCGACGCCGCAGCTCCGCCTGCCGCCGCGGGCTCGGGCGAAAAAGCCGGCTGCGTAAAGTAGTATCGATACTGGCGCTCGCGGCAGGAGAAGCGGGCGGAAAAGTCTGGCGGTGGCGAGGGGCACCAGGCCAGGATTCTGATATCCGGCGGCAGTATTCTGTTGAGGACCATGGGGTAGGGTATCTCGTCTGCAATTGGGTCGAATGGCTTTTCCTTTGCTTTTGGCTCCTGTTCTTGTGTGTGTCCTTCTGTTATATTCTCCACTGTGTTCTGTTCAGGCTCCCTTGGCAGCGGCTTGTTGCTCCTCACACGAATGCCAATGACTTGGCCAAACGCGCTGACTCCTCTATCCGTGCGTCCACATTTGGAGTATTCGCAAATGTTAAAGTCGACAATCTTTTCATCCTCGGGAAAGATGAGGCAGGCCTTTGTCAGAGCATTCCAGAGCTCCTCCTCAATGGTGGGCTGATTGCCCATGGCCTGAAACTCGAAGCCTCCGTAGTTCTTGCCGAGATAGGCCAGTTTCAGCGCGATGAAGCGCGTGGAATACTTGGACGGGTCCATCTTGCGCTTGACCTTGGGCTTTGTCGTCCCAGGGGCCGATAATGCCTCTACATCTCCATTGTGCTGTGCGGGCTCGGGGGCTGCCGGTCTTCGTTGCAGCTCAGCCTCTAGCTGACGGACGCGCTCGACGAGACCGAGCTTGGTCCAGCTGTTGTAGTTGGCGGGATCCATCTTCTTCTGCAACCTGGTCTTGCCCTTGAGATATGCCGCTGGCGGGGTGGTTGAAAAGCCTGCGCAGGGCCGCGGCCTGCTTGTGACTCGAGCGACGGCTTCAGCGCAGCAACTCGGCCTCTTTGCCCGCCAAAAGGGCTTCATAAAAACATCTAGTGATATCAAAGAAACGTCTCTTTTTCTAGTGTGTCCTTCTCATTGGAAAGAAACTTGATGCAGGGCCCAGAGGCTAAAACCGGGGCTTTGCGTTGTGAGTCTTAATGGTGGTGGCTGATCGAGGTTTAGCGTCCCGCGAAAAGTCATTATCAGCGGGCGGCCGGGCCTTATCTCTCGGCACGCCGTTTGGATGTCAGGATGCTAAACTTTACACAATGCGCCAGATATGGCGTTCGAGGCAGAAACAGTCAAGCTACTGCTAGTGGGGGATGAAAAATGCGGCAAGACGACGTTTCTATCGTATGTATTTGTCATATCTGGAGCTACACTATGGTCAGGTGTTGTGACTGACAGCCGAGATAGGCGGCTGAGCGCGGGCGAGAAAGTGAATCCGATCCCGCTGCTGCGCGACATTGACCAGCCGTATATTTTCAACGCAAACTTTGCAGGGACAAGTTATCGCCTGGAATTTCAGGACACGTCGAGCCCAGAGAACTGGCGTGTTTTGGACCCCGATGTGGTTGTCATCTGCTATGACATTAGCCAGCGGTTGAGTCTGCTGAGCATGAAACGTTATGTAGGCGGCCTGGACTCGCGGCTGCAGCGGCGAAGCAGCGTACGCTAACTGGTTCAATAGTGGATTGACGAGGTCAAGAAGGCTTTTCCTCGCATCGACGGCCTGCCTATCGTGGTTCTGGGCTTGAAACGTGACTTGCGCTCCGAGACGGATCCAAATGGCATCATCTATCCACAAGAAGCCTATCAGATGGCGCAGAGTCTCAGAGCCGATCGCTATGTCGAGTGTTCGGCTTTCACGGGCGAGCTTATTAAACTCGCGTTTGAAGATATATGCTCAACGGCGGTAAACACCACCAAGGCAGTCGGAGGCCAGAGCGAGGGCGGCTGCACCATTCTCTGACAAAGGGCAGCGCGTAGTCGGTGCTGTGGTTCCACCAATGTTTTCATGAGGCTGCCTCGGTGGTATCCTGCATGGAAGTGTCCCCATCGGCAGCTTCCTGCGGCTCTGGCTCGTCAAACTGGCCCAAAACCTCGGAGATGGTGTTGACAAGCTGCTCCTGTTCCGTCTCGGTGTAACGGTCGCCCATGTCTTCGAGAACGGTGTTGAGGGCTGCGACGGAAGATGGTCGCAAATTGAGAATCATGACAACTTCGCCCTTGGATAGCTCAAAGGGCTGCAGGCGCTCGATGAGGGTCTTGATGCACGAGGGCGTGTAGGTGATGGGCGTTTGGCTGAGAGGACTGGGCGCGGTGCGAAGGTACTGGAGCAGCTGGGACAGATTAGCGAGGAATGGTCAGAAATAATACAAACTCGGCGAATCATACTTCACGGGCGACGGTTTCCATATTGGGAGGGCCCCGACGCTGGATCTTTTTGTAGCGATCCTTTTGATCGGCTACATGCTGGTAGACCTCGTAGTTGGAGAGGACGGCAGCCTGGGCATCGAGAATCTTCATGCTGACGGATGGTGGGTAGGACTTGGTCCAGTGTTGGAGGAGGTTTTGCGTTGATACGCACTGGCAAAACGATTCCGATGGCAATGCTTGGACGATCAGGCGGCGAGCTTGGATTGAAGCTTGCCCAACTTTTTTTTCTGGCAGAAAGCAAGCTCCAAATCCTGCCCTGGGCTGAGCCAATCGCCGTGGGGCAGCTCTGTGTACGTAATGCGCTGTAACAGCAAAGAATACAGGGCTCGGCGTGCTGGCTGGTAGTGTGCTCCACCAGCCAGCGAATGAGTGGTGTAGGGTAGCGCTGCATGCGTTGGGTCCGCTCGTCAGATCGGGAGCAGTATTTGTAGTTGGCATTCAAGAAGAGCGGCTGGAAGCGCGCCTAGCCAATGGTTTAGACTGTGTTAACAATTATTCACCAGTAAAGGCAATGCCAGGAAGGATAGTAAAGTCTGCCAGTCAATGTGCATCATTATAGTGCAAGTCGGAAAGTTGGTGAAGTAGCTGGACTGCCCTGTCGCACATTCTTCCCAACCGCTTTGCAGCATCCAAGCATTTAAAACATTGTTGCTTAATAAAGACGGGCTTACAGTGCCGAGCAAGAAGACTAGACAAGGCTCGCCGTCAATCTTTCACATGGCGCCTGTGATACGTCGAGTACAGAGTATTTGGAACTCTTTGCCAGAGCACTACCCATCATACAAAAGTGCTTGCAAGAGTGCCTGTCGGTGCCGCCGTAGCGTGCTCTAGTGCTGAGCCGCGAATGCTCCGCCAAATGTCCCATTGGCGTCATCACGACTCTGCCAGCCAGGGATGACACAACAATCATCACATCGGGAGGGATAAATACCAGGCATCTTTACTGCTCAGGTACTCACCAAGATTCTCTCCTTGGCGAGGAACATGCCTACGGCCAATATCCCGTCCGGCTCCATTGCGCGCAAGACGCGGCGACGCCTCTCACGTTACGGCTGCCGGAATTGTAAGCTCAGAAAGGTCAAGGTTCGCATCACACCTAAATCAATTATTTCTAAATGAAATCCTGCCAATGTTAAACGATGTCTTTCAACAGTGCGACGAAGAGAAGCCGCAGTGTGAAAAGTGTCGTCGCCATGGCATTCGCTGCAACTTTGAAGCCCGCATCCCCAATCTCCATTCAATCCACCAATCCATCGAGCACAGTAGCAGGCGAGTTCCTCATCTATCCAATGCGGTAGTGTTGCGGCCGGCTATAAGCAGTGCAATCTGGTCCTGCGACGATGAAACGAATTTTCAGCTCGATGCACAAGACCGAAATCTGTTTTGCCGATTTCGACAACAAACAATGCCGTCTCTCGGGGGCGTCGAGGTCAGATACGTGTACGAGAACAAGCTGCTCGCCAACTCATTCACCGTAAGTTCCCAGATCAACTTTCTACAGTGTGGCTTGCAGCTCGAGCGTTTGTGCCACAACTCACAATAACTAGTGTCCGGCTCTGATGCACGGAATGCTTGCACTGTCTGCTACGCATAGTCGCCATCTTAATCCCGACTCATCCTCTCGTCGCTCTCTCAAGGAGGTCTGCCACGCATATTCGAGCACGGTGCATTACCGATCATTACTTACAAAGCCCATCAGCGAGAGCCACAAAGACACCATCTGGGCGACGGCCGTATTACTGACGACGCTCGCTTTCGCCACTGTCGACATCTCTTCTCCTCATAAGGCATGGCCGATGAAAGCGACAGACTCGACAGACTTGCAGTGGCTGCAATTCAAAGCAAGCGACAAGGTGCTCTGGCCCCTGGTGAGTCCCATGCGACGTTCGAGCATCTTTTCCGTCCTGGCAGAGACATTTTCGAGCATTTCCCAACAGCGGCTACCAGAAGAGGGCACGGATGGCGTGCCAAGAGAGCTTGTGAGTCTTTGTGAGCTTCACGAGCTCTCTTCATCTGAGAACAACATCTACTTCACCTTTGTGCACAAGTTATCGCGGCTGCTCGAGTGTAAGCCTACGGATGTGTCGTTTTATCAGGCATTCGCAGCCATCAGCTCTACATCAGAGGCATTTCGGGTTCGTCTCGAAGCGAAGCACCCTGCTGCTCTTGCGCTTTTATATCTATGGTATACCACGATCAGCATGAGCAGGTGGTGGATCACTCTCCGGACGCAGTTTGAGATGCCCGCGATTTATACATATCTGCAACGCCACCACAAGGACGTTGTTTCTACCATTGACAAGCTCGCCTCTCCGCCGGCCATTTCTGGCTTGAAACAGCGTGCAATTGAGGCATGATTTTCACCCTGCATGGTCTTGTCCAGCCAGCTGGTGATTGCGAATGCTTTCTTGCGGTCCGCAAAGCCGCAAAACGAAACTGATACGAGCGGACATGGCAATCTGCATAAATGGCGACGCTGCACAATGACCACGACCATTTTGATGGGCCCGAGACAGGAAGTACTTTAGCCGGCAATACACTCGTCAGCAATTCACACCTCTGTCCGACGTGACTCAGATCTTTACCGGCCGCGTCACACGTCATGATGTTATCAGGTTGGAAATTTCTCTACCAACTAACAGCGCCGCCGAGCGTTATAGATGATGCAGCGCCGTGCACCGGCCCCGTGCTCCGCTAGCCCTGGCCGCTAAGTCCGGAGTCCGGTGCAAGCTAGCCACATCTCGGAGTCAGACGGCTCTGATTGGCCAGCCGCCTTCGGTATACTTGGTGTTGAGCTTCACTCATCCTGCGAGTACGTCAGGATTATTACAAGTTTGGGCGCTCTCTTGCAACTATATAAAGGGCTGCTTCGGCGGCAGAAGTCGCTAGAAAACACAAAAGTATTCACAGTCAACTACATACAACATGGTCTCCTACAAACACATTCTCGCTGCCAATGCACTCATCAGCCCTGCCAACGCTCTGAAGGTGGCCGTCTTTATGGGCGGCACTTCTGGCATTGGCAAGGCCACCATCCGAGCCTTGGTCGCAACCGGCGCACCCTGGAAAATCTACCTCATTGGACGCCCGAGCGCCAAAGCACGCACGGATGCCTTTATACAAGAGCAGCGTGCCATCAGCTCCAACACCCACATCGTCTGCACAGAGGGCGAGGTTTCGCTGCTTGCCGATACAAAGAGAATCTGTCAAGACATTACAAGCAGCGAGTCGCAGCTCGACCTTCTCTTCATGACGGCAGGCTATGCGCCCTTTAGCGGACGCAGCGAGACTTCAGAGGGCTTCGAGGTGACGCAGAGCCTGCAATTCTACTCGCGCATGCTTCTGACCATGCGTCTCTCGTCGCTCTTGAGCCGCGCGGGCGGCCGCGTCGTCAGCGTCCTGGCCGGGGGCAAGGAGCCGGCGTCGATTGACCTGACGGACCTGGACATGCGACAGCGTTGCGCCGGCTTCCAGGCGCAGCGCCACTGCGCGGCCATGAACACCATGGCGCTGGAGAAGCTGGCGCAGCAGCACGCCCGCATCACGTTTATCCATTCGTTCCCCGGCTGGGTGGACACGGGCAACAACCGGCGCGGACTGGGCCCGCGCTCGCTGCTGCTGCCGCTGCTAGCGGATCCGATTGTGCGTTGGCTGTCCTACGGCGACGAGGAGTCGGGCCAGCGACACCTGTTTGAGAGCACGAGTGCCATGTTTGGAGGACGGGGATCGGAATGGGGCGGCGAGCAAGGAGTCAATTCGGAGGGTGCCGTGGCGAATGGGCTGTTTTTGGTCAATGAAAAGTGCGAGTGCGCGGAGAATAAAAATGCGCTCGGTGGGTTGAGAGAGGCGCAGGGCGATGTCTGGGCGCATACGAGGAATGTTTTGGAGGCATACCTGGACTGATGTGAGTAGGTACCTAGTTGTGGTAGTATGGGTTATATGGCACCGAGTGCCAAGTCACCTGGGAGAAACAACTGATCGCCACTTTTTGGGGCTGGTAGGTACAAAAAGCGACAAACAGTTGTTTCCACAAGGTGAGTGCTTACGTTTAATCATGGCAGATTAAGCTGCCACAGAATATGACGGTATTAATTGAATCGTGTGTTGACACGTTTATCTAAGCATGGTAGAAATGGCCAGTCAGGTTTAACAACGAGGTGAAGACGTAGATGATTACTTGAAGTTGAATGATGAATATCGATGCTGTCTAATAGTTGGGTATAAATAAGGTAGTTGATTTGGTGCAAAGCTAATGCACGGCCTTGCACAAGTCTACAACCAATGACGCAGCGTGTAAAAAACCGTAATAACCGGTGCCAAAGACGCTGTACCTTGGCCGGTAGCATGTCCATTTTACCCCACCAACCATGGTAGCCGTAGCCGTAACCGCACCTGCAGCTTTTTTTTACAGTGGAGAGCGGCGGGGGACGGAAGCAGCACCGCACTGCCTGCAACCCAAACCTTGACTCAGGCCTCGCCTTGTCTCCTGCCAGCCCTTTGACTCGCTGCATTTTTCGTCTTTTCCTATCCATCACGATGCTGCTTTGACACAGGCCCCTCCATCCCCCCTACGCTTCCCGCCATCCCGCTGCGCCTGCTGGTCTTGACCAAGCTTGCCAACTGCGACGACTTCTTCTTTTGCTTTTCTTCTGTCCTTGTCATCGCGTGCCCAGGTCCCATTTGGTCCGCAATCGGTGCAACGCAGACTAGGAGAAAAAAAAAAGTTGACCCTCGGCATAGCTAAACCGCTCGCGTTGGATCCCTACGTGATCACCACCCCGCAGTCTTTTCGGTTTGGGCCTTGATTTGACGCACAGGAACACGGATTCAAAGTCGTCTGCTCCTTCGTCACTTTTCTCGAGCACCTCATTGCATCAACACGTAATCGGTAAACGACTCACCGACCGATCTCGCCCTCCATCAACCATGGTCCGCAACATCGTCCTCCTCGGCGGCAACTCCCACCCCGAGCTCACCGACAATATTGGCAACATTCTCTGCATTCCTCCCGGCAACCGCATCCTCAGCAAATTCTCTGGTGGTGAAAGCCGCTGTGAGATCAAGGACTCGGTTCGTGGCAAGGATGTCTACATTGTTCAGTCTGGTTCCGGCAACGTCAATGACAACCTCATTGACCTCTGCATCATGATCTCGGCCTGCAAGACTGGTTCTGCCAAGCGTGTCACTGCAGTCGTGCCCCTGTTTCCCTACTCGCGTCAGCCTGACTGGCCCTACAACAAGTCCGGCGCCCCTCTATCACGGTCCCACGAGAACGGCAGCAAACAAGACTACACATTCGAGAGCGTTCCTGCCACGCCGCGCCCGGGCGGCCCCAGGAGCAGCGGCCTCAACAACGGCGTCCACAGCCTTGCCGAGAAGCTCGCCAAGAACAGCATCTCGGAGGACAAGCCTGACGCCGCCGAGCACGCCACTCCCTCCAAGCGCGTCGACAGCGCCGCCAGCCTGGCCTCCCACGCCCGCGGTCACACCACCGAAGGCTCCGTTTCTTCGCAACGCAGCTTCACCACCCACGACTACGAAAAGCCTAGCATCGTCAATACTTTTCACGCCAAGCCAGGCTACAAGCAATGGGTCGCCCAGGCTGGTACCCTCGTTGCCGACCTGCTCACGTGCGCTGGCGCCGATCACATCATCACCATGGATCTCCACGATCCCCAATACCAAGGCTTCTTCGATATACCCGTCGACAATCTCTACGGAAAGCCCCTACTACAAAACTACATCCGACAGTACATCCCCGGCTATAAGGAGGCCGTCGTTGTCTCGCCGGATGCCGGTGGCGCCAAGCGTGCCACCGCCATTGCCGACAGTCTGAACATGGACTTTGCTCTCATTCACAAGGTAGCATGAACTGCCGCTGCTTGCTGCCACGGAAACTTACATGCCCTCTAGGAACGCCGACCCATCAAGTTCACCGAGCAACGCAACGCCAGCATGATGCTCGTCGGTGACGTCGCTAACCGCATCTGCATCCTGGTTGACGACCTCGGTGACACGGCCAACACCATTACACGCGCTGCCAAGCTGCTCAAGCGCGAGGGCGCCATCAAGGTGTACGCCCTCTTGACCCACGGTGTCTTCAGCGGCGACGCCATTGCGCGCATAAACGCCTCGGCTATTGACAAGATTCTCGTCACCAACTCGGTGCCTCAGACTGAGCACTGCCGTCTCTGCCCCAAGCTTGAGGTCCTGGATATCAGCGCCGTTTTTGCCGAAGCTATTCGCCGTGTCCACCACGGCGAGTCGATTAGCGTCTTGTTCCAGCACGATTGAGCGCACCACGCAGAGTCAGCTCGTTGCCAGCTGGCGTCACGTTTTCTTTTCTCCCCAACTTTCTTCAGTCAACCATGGAGCTCATGATTTATTTTTACGCGGGTATTTTTCCGCGAGGTTTGTTTAAACACGACAGCTTTGATCTTTCAGAGTCGGGTCGAAACACAAAAAAAGGGGACGTAACGCCGGAGACACGATGATGAGAGGAGCAGCAAGGCAAAGTGAAAGCTTTTTTCTGGTCCTTGTGCAGTATCATTGTCGCTTCATTTTCTTTTCGCTCTTCTTGCGAGATTTACAAAGATATATGCTTTTTATACAGGGCAAAGTCCTTCACCAGGACGCATGATAGAATCCTAAAACCCATAGCCGGACATTACCAAGAACCAGCATCGCACGCGACGAGGGAACTGTAGGCGTGTTGCGGCTTTTACACCGTGTCATGCTGCTTGTCGATTGATCGACGTGTCGTGTCGCTGGCCTTTTTACGAGGTCGTCCACATTTGCCAAAGCCGGAGCAGGACGATTTTGACGTGGTCCAAGAAACTCACGTCACACCATTATGTACAAGAACATTAAAACATAAAAGCCACAGAAAAAGAGCATAATAAAAAATATTGACAAAATCATGATTTGGTGTATACTGTACGCTGCATCGCAGTAAGATAAAGTCAGTACAAATGTCCTGGCTGGTATGTAAAACCAACTACAAAAAAAAGCCCTGCATCTCGCAGGTATCCGCTGCAATTGCTAAAAAAAAAGCAATGAGGATAACGTGTGATTCATACCAATTTCGTGCTCGTCCATTCAGTCCTCCTTTTTTGCATAGTCCTTTGTTTTACTCGAGACCTTTCAACTGTACCAGCCAGTCGTCCTTTATGCTTTCCTCGGCACCAATCTCGGCCTCACAGAGTAGCAATATGCTGAAAATCTTCAGGCACCGCCCACCCATGCGCATTCGCCAGCCTCGTAAACGCCGCAACCGCCTCTCCTATGCCATAGTCCCTGTGGATGCCGTCCTTCTGCAGCCTCGCGGGCCGGTTCGGCTCACTAATTGCCGCACGGATCTGCATAATCACATTGTCAATGTTGATGGCCGGGTTCCAGCCCGAGTTGGTCAGGAGCTCGAGACAGACGGCGCCGCCGGTGGTGACGTGGCCGCCGCCGCCCTGCATAAAGGGCATAAACTGCGGGCGGACGATGCGCACAAAAGGCGGCGACATTGGATAGTTAGGACCAAAGCGAAACTCGGTGACGATGCTGGGGCAGCCCAACGCCTCCATGTCGCCAGCAATCGGCAGCGCGGCGTCAAAGTCAAAGAGCTCGACAATCCACTGAAACATATTTTCGCTCCTGTCTGTGTGCACGTAGTAGCCCGATGACAAGTCCCCCAAGGTGGTTTGTCGGCGGTGCAGGTCCTTGAGGTCCATCGTGAGCCGACGAACAGCCTGCTTTGAGGTCGCCGCCCACGTCGGCGCTGCGAGCAGGCAAAGTGAGTCCATCTTGAGATGTTGCGGATCAAATCCAGATGCATTACGCGGCTGGGCTGGAGTCGGTTGGCTGTTGCCGGCTTTTGCTCGCTTGCTTGAAAGCTGGGAGAGCGACGAAAGATCTGATGGCGTTGACGAGCCCCGCCGTTTCCTTGTTGGCTGAGAGACCTCGTCAATGTCAATAAAGCCAAGGTACAAGTCCACGTCATTCGTATCGTAGTTGCATCTCAGTGGCGTGGGAGTTCCCAGGAGCGGAGTTTGGGCCGCGACTGCTGACGCTGACGCTTGTAATGTCTGTTTGATCTGTCTAGCACGTCGCTCCAACGGAATGGACACGATGGGTATTTCCACGGTTGTCCTACCGGCTCGGAGAGGGCGAATGGCTTCTTGCAACACGTACGCCGGTGCCTCGTTAGTCTGAGGCTCGTAAAAAGGAAATTCCTTTGCTTTCGCAGTCGGATTAATTGACACCAGTAGATAACGGCACTGGATCCAATGTAACGCATCTACGACATAATGCGGAGTATGAGAGACAAATTCGGCGGGAGAATTGATGAGCTCGCAAACAGCGATCGCGGAACTTATTTGAAGCTCCGATTTGGCCCAGTGGCCAATCTGTCGGACCTGTTAGTCTATTCCTGATTTTACAGATTAAGAAGATGTCTGTGTAAGTGCTTACCACATTCGTCTGGTCTCCTGCTAACAGACTGCCTTCGCTGTAGCCGAGACTGGTCTCCATGTCGCGGCTAAAATAGACTCCATTGCCGCAAGCCCGACCATTTTCAACGGTGGAGAAGTCCAGTCCTGTTCGGATGATGCTATGCCAGTTTTTGAGTCGGCTTCCATGCCATGCAAATAGTGTGGGTGTCTTTGTTGCTTCCAGCATCTGATTCGCTTTGTGCTCGAACTTCTGCTCCATCTCCGGCGAGCCTTGAAGGAAGCGGAACTGCATCCATGAAAGCCGGGGATTTTGGGTGTGGCCCATCGTGCTGATTTTGTTCCAAGCCTCGGTAGAGGATCCGTCTTGCATGTCTTGATCGGCCACGATATCATCTTGCACAATCAAAGATCGATTGGAAGCCACTGTCCAGTTCAATACTGCCAGCTCGGATGCATTGATCCGGCTCCAAGTCGCCAACCGTCTTCCAGGCTGATCCAACAGGTATTTTCGCATATCGAGGACTGACGGCACCCCGTCAAGAATGTGCAGCAACGCGACTCTTCGCCGCTCAAGGGCAAATTCGTCAATGTTCTGCCAGTACCCAAACAAGTGTACCCGGCGCCAGGTACCCTGTCCCAATCCCTGCACTGGTACGCTGGACAATTTATCGTGGGTTGACTCGCTCTCCGACTCGCTCCCCCATGGCTTCTGATTTCTTCTTGATTCAGAGACATGGTAGCGCTCAAATGTCCACTCTCCTTCCACGAATGCTATGAGCCGACACCACGATTTAACGAGAAGCTCCATGGAGGATTCACTCTCAGGCTCTTTGTGGATAATCAGGATGCGATCTCCTTCATGCAAAGTGTCGTTATGAGGTCGTTTTGCCTTTTTTTCTTCCAATTTCGAATAGTCGAGGTCTCGTAGTTTCATCAGTCCCATGTCCGCGACAGCGGCGACATAAGATTTCCGAGCCCATTCATCGTCCACGTATGGTGTTTTGATGCTAAGCCCATCTGGCATTTCACGAGCGGTAGAGTTGGCAAGCGCGGCGTAGAGGAAGCATAGTAGCATGTCCACAACATAGGGGGCATTGATGATTTCGTGCTCGATACTTGAGCCAAGGCCAAGTGACAGGTACTGGAACAAGCAAAGAGAGTTGGAGCAGACGTAGGGTTTCAAAGCTGAGTAGCCTTGGTCCAGGCATGCGTTGCATACCATGCAGTAACGCGTGCAGTTTGCGAGTCGATGAAGGGCGAGCTGCATGGCGACAAGGGGCAGGCTGAATGATTCTGGTTCATCCAGTGCGCCGTCCTGGGAAATTGGGCCGACAAGGCTCTGCCAGGGGATATGATTGAGTTGCATGCTGAGAACCTCAACATTAATGTCTTCAGCAAAGACATTGCCGCCCGCCAATTGCAGCTCCAGCCGCGACACTATTTGCTGGGCGTTGGGCCAAGAGAGTTTGTGGTTTCTTCGGGTTCCGAGCAACCTCATAAAATCAGCGTTCAGGAGTTTGTCTATTGAGTTGGACATGTTGATAAGCTCGAATGGAAACTGGGACTGGTCGGTGACAGCCGCTTCCATGTCGTCATCTGGGGAAAAGTATCTAGTGTTGCGAAAGGCCGATTGTACTGACAGCAGCGATGGCTTCTCGCCCAAACATTTCCCAAATCGAAATTGCAAGACTGTTTGTCGGCTGGAAAAATTGGTAAATTCGGCCAGGTTTGGGTATTGGTCGCCGATTTTGATGAGCAGAACCAAGTTATCGGATACCTTGAGACCCCACGATTCCAAAATGCAGTCGGCAACGCCAAGACTTGATGCAGGAGCGGAAAGGGAGATGACTTCGGGTAAGCTGATTCCGATCCTGGGATAAATACCGACAGTTATTCCTGCACTCTGGGCCTTTCGCAGAGAGTTTCTCAGGCTGGCCAGGGTCTGGGTGTCGATGGGCAGGACGACGTCATCATATTGGTCGAGCCTGGACGGACCGTCGCCATCGTTGCTGGAAATCTCCATAGGATCCAGCTCCTCAAAATTGCTTCCGTCGTCCCACGAAGATTCATCAGGGTCATCTTTGACGTCGTCCTTGCGCTTCTCAATAGCGGCAGTTATTGCGCCTGAAATGGTACGGACCGCCTCTTCAATGCTGGACCACTTGCTCTTCTCGCAAACAGCATCGAGGCACAGGGTAAAATCATTATTTGCAGTGTGGGATTCTGAAAACACGATGAAGCCGGAATTCCTTGGATAAGACATGCAATCTGTACCGCACATGTCAGCAACTCGGCGTGGTGGGAGAGAGATCAGCTGCACTCACCATGGGCCACCATATGGATGGTGACGGGCCTCGAGAGAGTCTCGTGGTGGTAGGCGAATTTGAGGGCACCAGAGTCATCACCTTGGATCAAGTCAGAGACTCTGCTTATTTCGCTGCTCTGCGCCTCGGACAGGTCCTCAACAAACTTGAGTGGCGGCATCTTGGGCGCTTGATGGTCGAGCTGGTGTGGGCAGCCCGTGTAAGCGAGCCACAGTGCCGCGAGCAGTCAGGGATGATTGAGAAGATGCAAAGTGCAGCGCTGCCGTGACGACGCTGGCTCAAGATGATTAGTCGAGGCCATGCAGCTGCGAAGACGGAAGACGAGGGTGACGGGCGGTTGGTGCTACTGCTGCCTGGAAGGGAGTTGACTGCGGGCTAACAAGTAAAAGTAACTGCAGGTGGCAGCCAGTTGTGCAAACAGGCTGCGAGATGAGTCAAGGTAGGTAGGTAGGTACCTCGACGCAGTGAATAGCAAAGACCCAAGACCGAGCCGGCCACAAACTCAGAGAATGTGGAAGAATCATGGAAATGGGCAGTGGAAAGCGGCTACACTAGCGAAAATCCCAAAATCCATGGTGAGCAGCAGCTGCAGACATGCGACAGAGCGGCTTGCCGCCCAACATTGGAACCCTGATGCCGCCTCGTCCCCGCCAAAAGGCATCCCATCTTTTTTTACAGCGCCCTCAATCACTGAAGTCTAGACCGCCCCCACTGTTCAGCCCACTAAACGCGGGAGGCTAGGTAGTGACGCTGAGCACATACAGCGCTAACGCCTGTAAAGGGGACTTTTGGTAACTACACGGGCGCCATGAGGCAGCATAGCCTCGGACATTTGTCATTCTTTTTCGACATTCGGGGTGCGGAGGACCTGGGCAGAAAAGGAGGTTCAAGTTAATTCTGTAACCAGAAGCTTTCATAAATCAAGTCCGGGTTTAAGAAGAGGTACACTCGTGTACCGGTAAGAGAACCCCACCACTTCCCGAGGTGGGCCTCACTGCGGGATGCGGTAGCCGCCACTGCCCGCCAGTTTCCTCCTCACCCCCCCTTGCTCGCAAGCATCCCTGGCAAACGCTCTCTCTCTCTTCTCTTCTCAGTGCCTCAAAACAGCCCAACGCCGTAGGGCATTATTGCTCTGCATTCGCCCATTGTCGTTATGGAATTGTCCTGCCCTCGAGTAACGTATCCATTCGTTTCTAGCGTCTTTTAGTTCGACAGTCTCGAACTTTGTTGCGATCCAAACGCTTGGTCGTATCGCCGCCCCGCCGCGCAGCATGCTTCGACAGCCCTCGTACCCCGGCCTCCCAATGCCTCGTTTAACCACACGGCGGTTGACTATTCTTCTCGCTGCTGTCTCGCTCTCCGCCCTTTGTCTCATTACTCTGCTCACATCGGCGGTACCGTCGTCGCCGAGCTTGTCTACTGCGCAGCGAAAGACGACAGAGCATCGAGTCTCCGATTCCGTCGCCAAGGGTGCGCAACGACCAGTCACTCCGCCATCACAGCCGCCGCCCCGTCAGAGCAACGATTCATATGCCAAATCATCGTGGCTGGCGGACCCCCAGGGGTTGGCCAAAGTTTTCTCCAATGAGGTAACTTTAGATGACGACAGAGTTCTTCTTCCGACGCTGAAGAGCCGCCCGCCAATATATTGTTACTACGATGCGCTTGATAAAACAGACGCCGCCGAGAATGATACAGACATTGAGTTGCTACTCATGTGGCGACGTGCTTGGTGGGCGCGAGGGTTCAAGCCCCTGATTCTCGGTCCGGACGAGGCAAAGACCAACACCCTATACTCCAAGCTCGACACGATGAATATCGGAGTCGCAATGAAGAGGGATCTCTTGCGCTGGCTCGCTTGGGACACCATGGATGGCGGCCTTCTTTCACAGTCTGTTCTCTTTCCAATGGGTACCGACTACGACTTTTTGCCTTCCCTCCGCCGTGGTGAATACAATACGTTATCGAGGGCAAGCAACATGTCGAACGCGCTATTTTGGGGCTCGAGAGAACAGGTGCACAATGCGGTTCGGAAAGCAATGGACTTGACCGACAAGATCTCTGCCAATTCGCTCCCAGAGGTCCTAGATGCCGATGCAATTGTAGAGGAAGAGACCCCGCCCGTGCTGGCTTTCTACAATGCCACCACTATCGCCAAAAAGTACCCAAAACTCGTACTCGAAAAAAACAAACACCAGCTCGGAGCATTGCGCAACGAGCTGATTAATGCTCACCTGCAGTCTTCATGGCAAAACTCCTACGCCTTGGGTATCGATGTCATCAAATCGTTCCCGGAGCACATGACTGCCATGGTACGCAATGCCACTGCTCTTGCTGAAGCTCTGGCATCCTGTCCGCCTACACCTCTTGCCGGCTCATGTCCTCCTAACATTCCTAAATGCGGTCCCTGTGGCGCCACAACACCGTTGGTTGTCAGAACTCCCAAGACATGCATGAATGAAAGCAATGTATTTACAATTGGCATGGTCCCCCACCCTTGGACTCGTACCGTCTTGGCCAATATGCAGGAAGGCATCAATGCCACTGTCATCCGCGATTCTGAACGGGACGGCTGGCTGTATTCAGTGGCCGATGGCCTTCTTAGTAGCCATCGATCCCGATACTCACAAGTCCTGCAATTCAAAAAGGTCGTATCAGGCGACACCGCCGATACTCGGTCGATATGGTTCACCGCCGAGGACCCTTTCCCCACCGAGCTCGATTGGTACTTTGGCTTCACCATACCCCAGAAACTCATCGACGACGGCCGCTCCGAGAGCCCTGTGCCCTCGGACCACATCAACGACAGGGACCGGCCCGATCTCGCCTACGGGCCCAAAGCCACAAGCGAGATTGAGCGGGAAAGGGAGCTCGCCATACTGAACCGTGCCAAGCAGGTCATTGCCCTGCCCCGCGGCACCACCGAGACGCGCCGCCGCGCTTCGGTGGAAGCCTGGCACATGGCCGACACGGAGGCGTGGCGCTTCACGCGCGCGACGCACGATCGCCGCACCTTGGAGCGCAAGCAGTGGGAGGATCTGGCCAAGTACACCGAGAAGCAACGCCTGGTCAGCGATGCCGGGTGGATGCCAGGCATGAATGTCACGGGCGGGAACCGGCGCAAGGAAGCGGAAAGAAAGGCCAAGGCGAGAGACTAGAGCAGTTTACGCATTATGCTGAGCTATGGCCACCACGAAGAAGGCTTCAGCAGCGGCCTCGCCGTCTTTTGGCTCCATGTATTTTCAATAATGACTTGTATCTCTACACGATGGGTGGATGACGGAGTTGCAACTTGATTTGTTTTGGGTATGTCCTCTTATAATGTATAACGTTTCGGCAGTTTTGTTACTTTTAAATCTACAAGCAGAAATCAAAGTTGTTCTTTTAATTTTCAATTGCAACTGATGAGAAATGCCCATCTAAAGAGCGCGAGATGTTGAATTCTCAGCTTCGTGTATCAGAATGTTACAAAAAATTGCCCACCTCTGCTCTCCTTTTCGCTCTCTCCTGTTTTTTTTTTCACTGCAAGAGGCACACCAGTTGAATGGCGCGGGAGTCATCTTGCTTTCAACCTTCTTCACCAACAGTTCAACAAGGGACAGATGTTCCAGATATTTCCACCAATGCGAAAAAGCACGCACCCAACAGATGTATATAGAAAAAGAAATCCGCCCCTCCGCAAACCAGTCAGGTCCGTTCTTTTTCCCTTTACACACGAATCGCCGTGTCACCGCCCATCTCGCCGCTCAGCTCCCGCGAGGTCAATCCGCGCCGGCCGAGGCCGTTGCTTTTGCTGTCCTTGTCGGCGCTGTTGCTGAGAAAGCTGCTGCTGGCGCCGTTGGCGTGGCCGCCCGGGAAGGTGGTGCTCGTGTACGAGAGGAGCGCGGCGCGCGCGGCCTCGACCACCCTTTCGGCCTGGTCAATGGCGTTTTGCAGCGCCGAGGCCGTCGGGTCGGAGGGAGAGGCAGGAGGCGAGCCGCCCGCTTGCTGCTCGGCGCGGAGCTCGCGAATGTGCTTGGACAGCCAGAGGCCGTCGAGCTGGGCGCGCGTCATCTTCTTGGCGCCGTCAATGGTGCCCCGGCAGGTGGGCGTGCCGCAGAGGCATTGGAAGGGCTGGGCCATTTCCCATTCTGTAGAGGGATAAAAGAACTGAAACACAAACAATAATTCGTCATTAGAAATGTTTTCCTTTTGTATTCGAGCCATGCATTTGCCATGACACTCGCTGCGTGGCGGGGTATGGTGGGGTCAACTCACAGTGAGTTCATCGCCAGGTTGGAGACCCTCGGGTCCAGCAATGATGATCTTGTTGCCAGTGTCAAAGATCTAAAGTGGTTCATTCGTGTCAATTTTGTGCTTCTACTCGTATTGAGAAAGTCTCGGAGCATTTTGCGCGTAAGCTCGTCCCCCTGGTGTCGAGTGCGGAGGACAGGGTGACGCTAGCAACCGGGAGCGGGCATTCACTGACAAGAGACGGTTCACAAGAGTGGTTAATGTACAACAAGTCACTGTTGAGGTTGAGATGTCTATTGCGTCCCATTTGCACCGTGGCATATGTGGGCTCCGGGGCTTCCGTGCACGGCGGAAAGTCGAAGCGGGCAAAGAGGGCAAAGGCTGGGAGAGCGACACGCGAGAGGCTCTTTGTGGTGAATTCGGCCTCGTTGACGATGACGACTTCCTGAATGTCAGGGTGGGAAGGCTGCTGCCAGTGAGGAGTAAGAGGGTCCATGGTGAATGTATTCTGGTACAGCGGGTACTGATTCAAGTCAATTGGCGCAGTTTGCGTTTTAAGTTGGCGGTCGTGATTGTCGTTATCGAGTAAATTGATTGAAATGTACTGCAAGAGGCGTGATTTTTGGCTCTGGAGTCTAATGTGGATGCAAAATTGGAAAGCAAACAAGCCGACAATCACAAGCCTAAATACGTTTTGCGTCAATTTTCTGGTCCGGTCCTAACATCCGCCATCCAATCGAACTAGGTTTACCCCAGTGAGGGGATAGTATGGATCAACGGTCTCGGCACACGGTGGATATGAGGCCAGCAGCCGAGGCCATTGGCGGATGGCCAAATCAGAGGCGCAATAAAGGTCTTCTGAAGCCATTCTGTCCAATCGCACGTGTACCTACCTACATTGGCTAGACATGCGGCATGAGAACTCGGCCGCTAGGTGATCAAAAATGCAGTGCCTAGTTCCCTCATTGAGCGACGAGACTGTCGGCCCGGTTCCCTTCGGCCAGTTTGGGACACACTGAGCAAACGCCGGACGCTGCGGACAGCTAGGGTAGCCGCATTGTGGTCGGCTTGTACTGTTGGCCTGGCATTTCCTGGCAACTACATCCCACTCTTTCATCTTGGCATAAATGAAGGTTCTGACTAGGAACCTGTTTCGTGGTTCAAACGCATATGTTACTGGTTTCTCGCCTGGACTCCACAGCAGAACGACGTCACGGCTAACACATGATCGGCTTCGTCCTAATCCATGTGATAATTGACACGAGCCTAAATGCAAAGGCTTATTCGATATATAGGAGGGATCCCTTTTCGCTATCATTCCAGGGAAGTCAAATTCTCTGATGTATGCCCAACGTTTCGTTGTCGGTATCGGGTAGCTGCGTATTTGGCGGCACGCGGTCATGGATCACCTCAAGGCTGCGACAGCGTGATCAGCGACTGCATAGCGATCAATGTGGTCATCAGACCGATTGTGACTGTTTTATGAGACCTTGCTGCATGCACCACCACCCGTGTGCTGGTTTGCATCAAAAATACGTCAGCCCAGACTGGCTACAGGTTGCACAAATAACATCGCTGCCCTACCTTTAATATGTGAGGTTCAAAGCCACACGTCCAGTGTCAGTGCGCACGAGGCTTATGGTTCCACAGCCATGCGAGAAATTCCCGATTACGCAGCCTCCGAGACATTTGGTATATCAGGCGCGGTGCTTATTCGACGAGGCCGTTGCGAGGCGGCCCCGCGCGGCGGAGGCAAATATGCCCATGTTCGAAACCAGAGTGTCTGAGCACCTGGGACGGGAAAGGGTGGCTATAGGTGGCGTGCCAGTCAGACACCAGTTCGTCTGAGGCCCTAAGCACATCCAAGTTTCGTGTCCGCGTCTGAATGGCGGGGGATGTTGCGTCGATATTTAATATATAAAACGGGCACCACGGCCGTCATCACCGGCGAAACGCTCGCCAGTTGGTATCGGTCGCATCAGCACTGGTAAACAAGATGGTTAGCTCGCGCATTTTAGCAGCAGATTCTCATGCTCCTGTGGTTGAAAATGCTGCAGGAAGCCCTCCTCGACCTAAACCAGATCCGCCTCGGCCCGTGCCGGAGGATCCAAGACCGTCGGCAACCTGACGAGCAGTTCGCGCAAAGCCAGGTGGGGGTGGACGTGCAGATGTGACTGGAGGTTGCCCTCTGTCGCGACGATGGTGCTCCTTTTATTGCAACTGCTCTTATGAAGAGAGGTATGTGCGAGTTGACACGATGCGTTGGGCACTTTCCTTACAGCTGGCAGCAATCTATTATGGCAGCTGGTGCGGGACCCGGCACCGATGCCCAAGCAGTGGCCCGTTTGCAGTCGATAAAAGAGACAGATGTTGCCTTCTATTTGGCATCAGGAATCAATTTGTTGTTTTCTTCTGTATTTGAGGCTTTTTACGAGCAGATTCACAATCTATGGATTAATCTTGCAATTATCGTCGCCGCTGTTGTGGCTTACATCGTCTCCGGACGAAGAAGAGCTCTTTCCAGCGCCAGCAGTGCAGCTTGTTATCCTGGCGGATTCCGATGGGCTCCTTCCCAGTTGTGACTCCGGAACGCGCCAGCCCCTCTCGCTGCTGGCCTTGTCTTGGTCGTCTTGCCCATATCATTGTCTTCCTTTGACATCTCCAACCGCTCCCATCCATCACTCCATCTGTCACAATTTCCTATCTTGATTTCTCACAACGACCGTTTCTTGATCGACACTTGAACTCATCTTTGTATGCATACACGTGCGGTCGCGAATTGCTTTCGCTGGTAGCTGTTGGGTAAGTCCAGCGTCTCCTCACTTTCTCTTCACCACCCCCTCGCGCACTCGTCCTCCCCTCCCCTCCCAGCTGCAGTCTGCTTAACACGGATCATCTCCAACTTTGCATTATAATTCTGTATCTACATCAAGCCTCGCCCACTTTCCACAACCTCGCCTCTTCGCAGCCATCAGCATTTGCCTCGCCTATTTGCCTTGCTGGAGCCGCCTGTCGCATCGGCCTCATGCCCTTGTTTCAACATTTGCATTGGCCTTTCTGAGATCATTTTGCCAACACTCTAAAATGGAGGAAAGCTTCGATTAGCATTATTTCAGAAACGTTATCAATATTACTCATAACGGCTCGGCATGACCCTCACTCGCTCGAAAAAGTCGAAGCGGTTGCTTCGCTGGCTGTCGGTGGCCCAGAATCAGGACCAGCCTTTGGGCCCTTCTACGGCGCTGCTCATCAAATATTCCTTGCTTCACAATCATCATCGTTGCATCCAAGTCACAATCCGTCTGATTGGCAGTTTGAATCTTCTGCACCGTCTTTCGTCCTGCAACGACTTACCATATTTTCTTCAGTCACAGTTGGAGGCCCAGAAAATTGCTGACGGATCCAGACTTTGGACGCAGATTGCCCCCATCTTGACCTTTATTCGTGCCAACATCCGCCCTACTGGATCATCTAGAGGTTACCCTACGCTGTTTGTCTGGTACTCAAGAGAAAACCATCGTTCATACCTGTTCTTCGCCTTTCTCGAAACCAAAATGGCACCTGTCACATACTCCGCGCAAGAATTGCTTCGGATGAGGACCATTCCAGCTAAGAAAGAATTATACGACAATCTCTGTCAGAAGCTCCAGAAAGACCTTTCTCTCGGTAAGTTTTGTAGGCTGAAGTTTTTGCCACTGTTTGCTAATACCCTGAATGGCAGGAGACATTCTGCGTTTCCCGGCCAATCGCCCTCTACCCTTGATTCCAGAAGAAGAGACTGAGAACGTGACAATCGCCCCCACCGTCAACCCCGCCCCTGTTCAACAACTCGATGGCACAGACTCAGAGTGGAGATACCGCGGTCGGACAGAGAACGAGTGTGGCGAGCCACAGCCAATATCCGCGCCACCAGGTCTTGTTGCTCAGAAGGACGAAGGCTTCCAGCGTTTTTACAAAGCTGTAGTCTCGCCCTCTCATGTCAGAGTTACCGCAGGCGGTCGGATTGTCCCAAATACAAGGGCCTCTTTATCCCCTACCGGCAAGTGGACGAAAGAGAAGTCTTCTTCTGGCAGCCTTTTCGCCCCGCGCCCTCTGGAGCGGAATTCTGCGGATGCTGTGGTAACATTGGGCACCCAGTACCCATACGGCGCCTTTCCTCCTATGTATCCAGGATACACTCCTGCCATGCATGGTTCTGCATACCCGATCTTTCCATGGCAGATCTACAACACATTTTGTCTGCCTCCACCTATGCCACAAACAGCATTCCCGAAAACCGACGACAAAGACAATTCACGAAACCAGCAGGACGGTGTTGATGACCGCCAAGAAGGGGCAGATCCTTCTGCACACCAAAATGCTGCTCCTATTGATGGAAATCGGCCCTTTTATTTCAACGGTCAGTGGGCTATGCCTCACAACCCATCTCTTTTTGCCTATGGCATGCCTGCCTTTCCCGGCTTTCCTCATCCACCGGTGGTTGGGCCAGTAACAGCTCCAACAGCATTACAGACCACAACTTCTGCCTCAATCTCGGCCCCAGCTCCTATGCCTACATCTGCTTCTGCTCCTGCAAAAGTCGACAAGTCTGCTGTCGAGACTGCAAAGCCCAGTTCTGCTCCGGCTGCTTCGTCAACTACACAAACCACAGGCTCCTTGCCAAACCCCCCCATCTCGTCAATCCGGCCGAGTGAAATAACCAAAAAGCAGATTGATGTTCTGAGAGGATCTTTGAAGTACCTAGAAGATCAACTTCTGTACAACAAACATCAGATTGATGAAAAGTGGATGGAGTACCAGGCACACCTGGTTCGCCAGCAAGTGGAGCAATTCGAGAAGAATCTGGAGAACCAAAAGAGCTTTGAAGAAAGCTATTATCCAAAGACAAAAGAAAACTCCTCCAGCTCTTCTGTCTCCCTCGCGGTCCCGCATGCGTCTGCAGACGAACCATCCGCCCGCCCTCCTTCGAACTCTGTCCAAGATGGCATGAGCAACTCTGGGCCAAAGCCATGGCACGAAAAGGACCGTGAATTTTTTCAATCTCAACAAGGTATTAACTCTACCAAGTCTGTCAGTCTCTTTGCTCCAAAGAGACTCGGGAATACTGTAGACGCTACCAGAAAGTCCTCAACGCTGCCGGTTCATGCGGCTCTTGCACCGCCATTTCAGCCACAGAACGAAGGGCCCGGCCGTTCTTCTTTCTTTCCCTCACGCAAGCCAAGTATCCCGTATCTGATCGGCATGATACCAACCGGAGGCAACCCCGACAAGGCTCGAGAGACTGGCTATCAATATGCACGGGATCTCACGGACGATGAGCTGCGTGCACGCCACATGTACTGGGGTGAAGCACCTCATCACCTACAGCGCGGCCTTCCCAAGTTTGACGGCAAAGACTTTTACCCGCCCTCGCCTACAAAAGATCGAACATCAGAGTCACATGACTCATTCCTTGACATGCAGTCAGAAAGCGACGGTCCACGAAGTGCCAATGGATCTGTCTATGACCCTTTCCGGTCACTGGGTAGACCAAGGCAGCGAGTTGTTCGAGGCGCTCTCGGTCAGACGACACAGTCTGAGGCGCTGGTCCGGAACTCGAGCTGCGGCAGCTCAATCGCAGAACGTGGTGCATCCTGCACTAGCAAAATTGGTCGCCTGGTTGAGGACGCTCGCAAGACTGTAGATGCAGGAGCAACGACTACCAATGTGTCTTCAAGACTCAATTCAGAGTCTGAAGAAGGTGAGGATAGTCGAAGTATCCTTTTCAAGGGCCGCAAGCCAGCAGCTTCAGCAGGGTGCGGCATCTACCATCCTTTTTCTTTCCGTACACGTCATTAACCCTTTCCTAGAACGAAGTCCCGTAACGAAATTTGGCAGAGCATGCTCAACAAAGGAAAATCCAGCGGTCAGCTTGTTCCTAGCACGATTTCCTCCGCGACAGCACAGGGTGTCCTTCCCCAATACCGAGGCCATGCAACAGCATATTTGACGCCAACCATCGCAAATACCTCCACACCAGCACGATCTACTGCGACGAACGGAAAACCCATTGAGAACAGTGACTTGGCTCAGCTCAAGTCGCCAGATATTGTACAAGCCGAGAATTTGCCTCCGACGGTAGCAATTGACAACGATCCGATCCGCCAAGACAGCCTTCACAAATTTAACCCCCAGGGAATATTGTCTCAGTAAACACGCCGTTATGATCAGATTCAACTTCACCAACATTAAAAAGTTTTAGCTTGGGCATGAATTACACCAGCCATACTTACGACACTTGTATGAATAGCATCGCATCAGAGTTAGATGTCCGAGGTTTGCACGCTTTGCTTTAATCTTTGGGCCGGATTTTGGGCTCAACTTCGAGTCGCAACAGTATAGATACACGGTGGAGTCTGCTGCCTATTATTTCGGACGCGTATGGTGTCATGTGCAGCAATGTCGCGATGCAAGTTTATGGCATTGTGACTTGTGTGCAATTCGAGACCATCTATGCAGCAGCGGACAAGAGGATTACAGTTATATCGACGGGCGAGGTCTTTAACATTAACTATGATATGCGTTTAGGCAGAGGAGCATTCTCTTAGATGAAGCAACAGGTGCTAGTTTTAATTGATGGATTATGCTTTTACATCTTGCCGTTGTGACGTGGGTGCAGCGCTATAATCTGCTGGGCAGTCTGGAGGATGCTGCACAAGAATGCTGCTACAATTAGGTAGTATGTTCCTCACGTTCAAATTTCCATAATCATCAACGTTACTCTCGATGAAAATCTTCGGGCAAGAAGTAGAGGCCGATGATAGTAAGTGGCCAACTACTCTGTTTACTCTTCGCTAGTCGTATACCTCGAAGACCATGAAACAACAGGTCAACGCGGAGATATACTAGCGGTGGATGCGGGTTGCCAGTGAGGCAAAAGAGGTTTACAAGGGGAGCATCTACGGATCCGCATGAGAATGTGTCTTCTCGCGCGGGCATCCTGGGCCAAGGCTGAGCCAAGGTCAGATGTGCGTCACGCTCAGCAATGAATCGGACAAAGAGCAGGACAGACTTCGGGAAACGCCTCCCATGGAGCACTTCACAGAAAATATGTGAAATGGCCATTGAGAACCATGGAAATTCTCAATTCATCTACCCTGCTTGGGTTCCTCTGCTCTTTTTTAAGAAAGCAAGAGGGGGTACCTATCGCAAAACATTAAAAAAACGCCGGAGTATCATGCCCGTTTCCCTTCTTCCCTCTCGTCATCCCATGTTGGTGTCCTCCAACGGGAACTTCTTTGTTTCTTGTCGTCGTGGTTGAGGAGTTCACTGGCATTTACGCAGTGACCTTGTTGGTGGCGGCGAGCTCGCGACCGCGCTTGGAGCGGGCCAGGATGTCCTCGCGGTCCTTGTCGAGCTTGAGCTTGGTGATGACGACGTTGGAGGGGTGGATGCCGAGGGGCACGGACTGGCCAGAGGCCTTGTCGCGGGTGACGCGCTCGACGTGGATGACGTATTTGAGACGGTAGACGGAGGTGACCTTGCCCTCAGAGCCCTTGTTGGAGCCACGGACAATGGTGACCTCGTCGTCCTTGCGCACGGGGATAGAGCGGACCTGTTGGTTGAACTGTTAGGGGTCTGAGGTTTCGCGAGGCAGGTTTGGCGACCGGGGCGGTTGGGGGGGTGGGCGTACGTTGTACTTTTCACGGAGCTCCTTAGAGAGGGGAGCGCTCATGATGACACGGCGCTGGCTGGAGGGAGCCTTGAAGTGAGCGGCACGGCTCTTGCGGCGCGAAGCCGAGACGTCTTGCAGATTTCACCAGGTTAGCGCTTCGAACTCGCAATTGGGCGGTTTATAATTCGAGAGGAGGAGAGGAGGAGGACTGACTGGTGTTGACCTTGACCATCTTGTCGGTGCTTGTCGAAAGGGGGGATTTCGGCGTGTAGAAGAATTGTCGGCGTTGGGTGATGGGGGAGGAACAAGAGTCGTGAGATTTGCGCCAAAGTCTTTTTTCGTGTGCTGGTGTGGGTGCACAGCTGTGGGAGAAATTTAGACGAATGTGTGGGCCGCACGTGATCTGAAGGGTAATTTCTGAGGGATCGCGATTTTTGGCCGCAACAGTGGTGGGGAACTTCGTCGTGGCTTTGGAGGAGCAATTCGGATTATGTCAGCATTTCAGTCATGGCTAGTTGTCGACACAGACGAGCAGGCAGATGAGCAGGAGAAGAACGGCCAGAAAAGTATAGAAAGCGGGATAGAATACATGGAAGCCTTAACCAAATTTTCAGGTAAGCATAAAAGCACGGCATCTTTCTGCTCTACTTTTTGGCTATTAGTACAGACGCTCTATATGCAGGAGATGAAGATATTGATACAAGTAATGGACTAGGGTTCAACATTTTACAGCGAAGCAGGAGGTGTGAACCTGCCATTGTCGTCGTAGCGAGCCTCTATCACACTTGTTAGCAGCTTCCCTTCAAAACATCTTCTCAAGCTCTCGCAAAAACGTACTGAAAAAGGTATAGTTGAGCGTCACCGTCTCCACGCCCTTCATGTTGAGATCGTTGAGCAGATCCGGGTCTAGATAGAAGAACACAGGCATGTCGACCGTCTCGCCCGCATTCAGCCGCTGCTCCTCAAAGCAGAAGCACTGAATCTTGCTGAAGTACGGCGCGCATTGCGCCGGCGTCACGCTGTAGGTGGCGACGCCGATAATGTCCTTGTCGCCCTTGTTGGTGGCCGTGTAGAACGCCAGCGCCGTCTCGCCGGGCAGGACGCGCACCTCGCGCTGCTGCGGCGTAAACTTCCACGGCAGCACGTCCGAGACGGAGGCGTTGAAGGTGACGCGGATGCGCTTGGCCGTCGTGACGGGCACGACGCGGCTCGAAATGTCCTGCTGCTCGCCGCCGGGGCCGCCGTGGACGCGGATGGGCTGCCCGCCCCAGCCGGTTTGCTGGCAAATCTGTATTGTTTGCCGCCCCAAGTCAGCCAGTCATGTTCTCGCGCGGTCCGGAAACCCTCTAGAGGATAGGATTTCGCACCATCTTGTACATCGGTACAGAGCCATATGACAAGGCTACCGTGCCGAGGATTGCGCTCAATGTGTAGTTCCTGGGTCCGTACATCAGCCTCAGGCCATCACATCGCCACCCAATTGACATCCTCCCAGCGCAAGTCCGCATTTGGGTCAGATGGCACTTCATACATGACGGTTCGATTCTTTCGTTTATAGTGCTCGTGCACCTTTTTCATCGTGATTGCATTCGGGTTGTTCGGGCGCTCTCGAGGCTGAGCTCGTCGAGCTGTCGTGCCCGACAGCTTGCGTCGAAAAACGGACGTGTCGAGGCGTCGGGTCTGCTGGTGCGCATTCTGGCAGAAGAGGCAGGCCCATGGTGATGATCCTGCCTGCACTGCAGACTGCGCAAGCTGTCGTGGGGTGTTCATGACGGCAATGAATAATTGCCGTTGCTTGCTCGAGTGAGCTCAGAGATGAGCAGCGAGAGCTGGGCGTTGGAGATCTAAATTTTAGTGGGCCATGGCCCGACTTTCAGCGGCTTGCTTTCGGACAGACTCGGCGTTTGTACGTGAAAAGTTATGTGGTGGGAATGAAAGAAGAACTTCTATTATGTGGATGAGACTATGATGAATACATGGAAAACAGTAAACGCTAATGCTGGTACAATCAATTACAGAAAATCGTGACAAGAGGAAACACAAGATGCTCAGTTGTGCTTCTTTTTGTAGGGCTTGGTCGCGCCGTTTAGTACACTCCGTCTCTTACCCACAGACGAAAACCGGTCAATTGTCAATACAATGAAGAGCTGAATGAGAAGGATGAAAAAGCGCAGGACGTAATCCGCCAAGCCCAGCTGCGGCTTCCTGCCTCTGCTGTAGGTTGAGTCTTTAAGCTCAAAGGGCAGTTTGGCGCCGAGGTGCTTCTGCGCGACGGCGAGGCCGCTGCTGAAACCGTCCTCGTGGAAGCCATAGTTTGTCCAGGCACCCGCGTAGCTAATGCCACGCTTGTTCTGGATGTGTGGGAGCTCCTTTTGGGCGCGGAAGGCGCCGGGTGTGTAGAGCGGATGCGAGTAGAAGAAGCGGCCCTGGACGGTCGACTGACGTGGCCGCTGAAGGGGATTCAGGGTGACAAGGACATCGCCAAATGGATCCTTCGGGATGTGCTGCAGAATATTCATGTTGTAGGTGAGGGATACCTTGTCGATATTGGTCTTGCCGGTCGATGGCGAGGACATGGTCAGGTAGTTCCAGGCCGCCCAGGCGCGCGTGTTGCGTGGCATAAAGTTGGTGTCGGAGTGCAGCACGGCCTCATTTTGAGACGTCTGGAAGCATGATAGAACGGCTCGCTCCTTTTCTGTAGCAGAAGGCCCGAGCAAGGCAAGCGCTTCGTCACCATGGGTCGCGAGAATGACGTGGTCGAATACCTCGGTGTTGCCATCTTCCAGGCTCAGCAACACACGGCCATCGGCGCTGTTGTCGATTTGGCGCACGGCGGTGTTAAGATGGAGGTGGTTCGGCGGGAAGCCCTTCATAACGGCTTGGATGTATGCCCGAGCGCCTTCTCTGATGGTGAGCCATTGAGGTCGCTCGGATACAGTTGTCAGCAGATGGTGGTTCCACATGAATCGCACCAAGGCAATGGCGGGGAAGTCGAGGCCACACTTGTCGGGGCTGGTGCTCCAGACGGCCGCGGCCATGGGAAGCAGGTAATCGTCTCGGAAGGCATCGGAGTAGCCCTCGCGGGTCAAATAGGTGCCAATGGTCTCGTTCTGGTCCACGCGCTTGGCGGAGAACTTGCCGCGGCGGTCGGAGGAGTCTTGGTCGTCATGAATGAGGAGGTCGAGGGCAAACTGGTTGAAGCGCACAATGTCAAAGATCATGCGCCACATGCGCGGGGAGAAGATGCGCCGTCGCTGGGTGAAGACGGCATTGAGACTTGTGCCGGCCCATTCAAAGGCGCCCTGGTCGCGGGTGACGCCAAACGTCATGTCTGTCGGTTCCGTCTCTACTCCAACCTTGCTGAGGAAATTGATAAAATTGGCTACCGCATTATTTAGCATCCGAGGTTCTGGTAAGAGAGCGCACGCGATGCGCAGCCACAGCGGCACTTACGGTAGGTGGCCGTGTTCAAGACAATGAAGCCAGTATCGACGGCCGTTTTGAACTTGCCGGCACTCCACTGCACGGTGTTTGTGTGGCCGCCGAGGCGATCCGCCGCTTCGTACAGGTGGACATCGTGGTATGTGCGATTGAGCGCCCACAAGGCTGCGATGCCGGAACAGCCACTGCCGACGATGGCGACTTTTTTTCTATTGAACCGGTTAACCGGCATGCTCATGGTGAGAAGAGGTGGAATGTGCGAATCACGGCGAAAGAATGGCGAAATTAATGGGCAATTGGGCTGTGGCACGGATTCGGCATGTAAGGAAGCTGTCGCGGAGAGGCAAAAGAGGAGGCGGTGTCTCGATGACGAGCTAGAGAACGCAGCATAGCCAAGCAGACTCAAAGGTTGTTAAGCTCGATCGGCAGGCCGCTGTGGCGTTTCTGGTCTGCAGCAAAAGAGGAGCGATGGCGACAGCACCCGAGGCACTGAGAAGCAACATGACGGGAACGGCCATGGCTAGCCCGAAGGCGAGTTGTGTCGCCTCAAGCTTTTTCTGGAGTGGTGCATGCAAGATGACGCGGGTCAAAGACGTACATGTGGTTGGTGTCTCCCATTGGACGGGAGGGCAGTGCTGAAGGCATTGGCGATGGCTGAGGTGCAGGCAAGACGAGGGGATTCGAGAGAACGCGGCGATTTTGAAAACAGAATGAATGAATGAAACAGTCACGACGAGGAGGTGTGTGAAAGAAGGCAGAAGAGTACCGATACACACGGGAATGGCAATGCGCGACGAGCGAGGACCCCAGGCTTTATTTCTGCGACGCCGTCGTCGACGTAATGCGGCACCAGCAGCCAGAGAGCCAGCAGAGCAACACCCCGGTAAAAGGTTGAGGCTAGTGGAGGCTACCTGGGTCACCAGGGCGCCGTAGTGGCTCGGCTGGGCGACTCCGGGCCAACCCCAACACTCAACAACCAGTAAGCTGACGATGGAGGTGCTCACTTGATCGATTTGTGCATGCCTGTGCTCAAAGAATCCCATACAAAGGAGCAAAGGGCGAGACGGAGCACAAAGGGTTGCAGAGATGCGCTGTCAAAGCAGGGCGACCTCGGAGGGGGTTTCACAACGGCCACCTGCGGCATTCTACATGTTTTTCGTGCATTGACGAAGTACTAGCATTGCATTACGGTTAGGATATTTGGAGGCATCCTTCTTCTCAATCATGTCTGTACAAGAAAGAATTGCATCGCGATGGTCGACATGTCGAGCACTCAACGGGATCGGGAAACGTCGGTTCGAATCACCAATTCTTAGAAGCGCCGTAACAGGATATTCTCCTGCAATCCTTCTCCCCGGCTCATATCAACTTGGTGCCAGTTTGACAAATAAATGTCAGGACGTCAAGCCGTTTATCTTCATTCGCCGGGTGTTCAACTTTGAAGAAGAAGGAAGGGAAAAAGGCAAGCTGTTGTCTCTCAGAACCACATATATTATTTTTCTGCCACCAACGGCCGCCAGAGCTGCTGCATCACGTGCAGGCGCAATACCAGGTGGCTGGGCAGTGGAGTCTGCTTCCTTCACCCACAGACGCTAGAACACTAACTACAGCGGAGTGTCCAGGCCACAGCTGCTATAACGACCGCTGTAACCTTCCTCCGCATGAGGTGACACAACCATCCGACTCATGCTGCTAACCCTTGATGGCAACGGCTGACGCAAGGCCCTCTTGACCTGTTGCGTTCCATCCAGCCCAGTACATCTCTCTCGCCATCGCGAACCGTCATTGCCTGCCGCATTACTTGCTTGTCCTTCACATTAATCTGCTGCCTGGTTATTGCACCCGCTTCTACTTCTCGTTAATTCGACGCTGGACCACGACTCAGACAGCCTGCGCCTCCTTTCTGCGTTGCTTCGGCCAACAACTCATCACAACCCACCATCACTTCCACAGCCGCCGCCATGTCGAACCCTCTCGATACCGACGCCGGCTCCGAGCTCTTCAACTCGTACGAGGCGGAGCTCAAGCTTGTCCAGGCCGACCTGGCGCAAAAGATGGAGCAGATTCCCGAGCTGTCGGGAGAGCCGCGCAAGGCTGCCATAAGTCAAGCCGAGCGTGCGCTGGAGGAGGCCGACGAGCTGGTATGAATGGCCTCTGCATCACAACTTGGCACTTAGCAACTAACATGACATCTTGTCTCTTTAGCTCGGTCAGATGCGCCTCGAAAAGTCCAACATCCCCACCTCGTCCCGCGGCAAGGTCAACCAGCGCTTCCGGAACTACGAATCCGACGTCGACACCAGCCGGCGCAAGTTGAACGACCTTTCCTCAGACCGCTCTGCCCTGTTTGGCTCCCGCTACACAGACGACCCGTCCGGTCCCTCTGATATTCACCTCGAGCAGCGCCAGCAGCTGCTCTCCGGCACCGACCGCCTGGACCGCAGCACCCAGCGCCTCAAAGCCAGCCAAGCCCTCGCCAACGAGACAGAGGACATTGGCGCAGGCACCCTGGCTGACCTGCACAGGCAGCGGGAGACGATCCAGCACACTCACGACCGGCTCATGGAGAGTGAGGGCTACGTCGACCGCAGTGTCAAGACTCTGAGGGGCATGGCCCGTAGGTAAGGCGCCGGATGACATATCTTGGAAGAATATATACTGATTTTTTTCGCAACAGGATGGCTACGAACAGGATAATTACGATCTCTATTATTAGTGTTTTGGTTTTGCTGATTGTACTCGTCATCTATAGCAAGTTTAGGTAATGCCTTTTGCGCGGGAGTTTTGTGTTTAGGCTGGCTACATTTGCGGTATGATTAGATTTACTGCAGACAATAGTGTAGAATTTATGTACTTCACCATGTGTTTGCTCACTGCGCAGCGAGTCCGCCAAACAACAGATCGAGGATCCTTGTGAAATCTGTGCAGTTGACGAGTAACCTTGCTGGATGATTTGCACGTTTTCAGATCGCATAGGGTATCTTACGGCCGACAATACCTCGCTTCCATGGGCTACATGTAATAATTAGTATCTTTGACACGGCAGATATACAATTTCACCCTTGTATTTAAAGCTCTCGGGTTTTGTCGCATGATATAGGGTAGCTTCGGCCAGCTCATGCATTATCATTTACTGGGCGCTCCGCCAACGAGCTTGTGCGGGGCTTTTCGCCCACCCGAATATCAGCCGCTCAACAACCATTTTGCACACTGCTCAACTTGACAAACTTTGCCTCGTAAAACACCGCCTTGCTTCCCCCAGCTCTCCCTTTCTCTCCACAACCATCTTCTTCTTTACACCTCTTCCCTCCGCCCTGTGCTATCGGCACTCTCCTCAATCTATATACTTTTTCTTTTCTCACAGCCAGTCTGCTACGTGCTCAACGTAGTGCTGTGCCTCCGCCATGTCGGAATTTCTTGGGTCAGTAGCTTACGTATCTTCTACCTTTACCCCGATCACTGACCGCAGAGTGCAGATCCCGCATCTCCCTGATTTCAAAAAGCGATATCCGGTATGCTTTCCAGCTATCCTAACCTGGGAATCGCTCAATTGCTTACAATGGCACCAGCTACGTCGGCACCCTACACGAGATCAACTCGGAAGAGTCCACAGTCTCGCTCGAAAATGTTCGATCGTTTGGCACAGAGGGACGCAAAGGCAGACCTGAAGAGGAGATTGCTCCATCTGACCAGGTATACGAATATATCGTGTTCCGTGGCAGCGATGTAAAGGACCTCCGCATCGAGGAGCACCCTGGCATCAAGGAAAACAAGCCTCCTGCCGTCCCCGATGACCCTGCTATCCTTGGAGTAAGTACTGCTGCCCACCGACAATTCTATCTGGTTATATGATGAAATATTCACGGATGTAAACCTTTGTCACCTCTGATGGCGCAAATTATGTGGAAACTTTCCGTTGCCTTCCTTCTGATCTACCAACCAACCACCCACTTCACCCACTTCTTGCTACTTTCAACTCCATGTGAGGATGTGCTAACTCGAATACAGGCTCGCCCTCGCGGTGCACAAGGCGGCAACCAAAATGTGCCTCCCCGGGGCCATCAAGCACCACAAGGACAACAATTCCCTCCTAATCCCAACTTCCAAGGTGGTCCTCCCGGTCAATGGGGCCGTGGCGGCCCTGGCCCCGTGCCGGGCCCTGCATTTGGCAACATGCCATACCCTTACCCTCCACCCCCAGGCTGGTTTCCTGGCCAAGGCTTCCCCCCCGGCGGCCATGGTACTCCGGGCCACTGGCAAAATCAGCCCTTCCCCCCCGGTGGCCCTAAGGGTGGCCCTGGACCTCAAAGCCTCCCTCATGCCTCAAAGGTCGAACCACAACCGGTTGAGGCTCCCGCTGGTCAGGATGGGAAGACTGCCCCTACGCCTCCCGTCGAATCCAAGCCGTCCACTGCCGCTGTTAAAGCCGCGGCTTCCAACCTCGGCGCCAACGGTGGGCCTGGCCCCAACCAAAGAAACAACAAGGTTAACCCTGTAATTCCTCTGACCAACGCCGGTACTAAACCGTTCTCTTTGCCCAACGTAGAGCAGCGCGCACCTCAGCCAGTCCAGGGCCCGGCTGCGGGGCCAAACAGCGTCCAAGATGCCACCAGCGCAGCTCGAGCTGCGGTTGCCGTGGCCATGGCCCAACTTGGTAACGGCGCTAGCAATGCCATGGACAATCTTACCAACAAGGTCAACGAGATGAAGGTCAATGCTGGACGTCCAGCTACGGCCCCTCGCGGTCGTGGCCGTGGTGGCAGAGTCGCGGCTGTCACCGCCAAAGTCGAGGTTCCCAATTCAGACTTTGACTTTGCTGAAGCAAATAAAAAGTTTAACAAGGATGAAATCAAGCAGCCTGGCGAAGAAGCTGAAGGCGCCGAGGTTGAGGAAGCCGATGGTGCCGACGCTACCCCCGCCGTATACAACAAGTCTACTTCTTTCTTCGACAACATCTCGAGCGAGGCCAAAGACAGAGCTTCTAACAACGGACAGAAGCCCGGTGGTCGTGAGTGGCGTGGTGAGGAGCAGCGCAAGAATATGGAGACTTTTGGCCAAGGTAGCGTCGACGGAGGTCACCGCAATTACCGTGGGCGTGGGCGTGGGCGTGGTGGCAGAGGTCGTGGTGGTCGTGGGCGCGGTGGTCGACCCCAATATCAGGCTGGTGGCGGCGACCTATAGTTTAGGCGCTAATGCCTGACGCCGTATTTTTGATCATATTGTAACGAATACTGGGGCTGGGGGGTCAGCGATATGACTTTTCGAAATGATTTTTGCAATGGTTCATCGAGGAAACTTCGGAGCATTTGGACACGCAGGGCCACGGACAACTTACACGGAGTTCGGATTGCATGGTGGAGGACTGGGGTTTATAACCAGCGCAGATGGAGTATGATTTTAGCTGGATTGAGCGAACCAGTTTTGAGCGTGGCGACTTGCGCCTACATGAATTATTTGACAGATTTACGACACAGGGGGATACAATAAAGGCACGGCAATAACCGTTGTACAGGAGGGCAGTCTGCGTCTAACGGATGCTAGGCAGGCTGCTGTGGCACTGGGAAAGGATGCACGTCAGGATATCTGGCTGGTATCTAACCGCGAAACACCCTAAAATAGAAACACACGAAGAAGAAACAGCCAGTCGAGCGGCAAAGACACTTTTCTTTCCGAGCTTTTTGTGAATCACCCATGAATCTGACATTCGGCCCCAAAAATCTGCATTCAGCCCTTTGAGGCGGCGCAAAGTTCGTTGGTGGCGATGATACGGGATGCTGGCAACACCATTTTGAATAACGGATGCGAACCCAATGCAGTACCGAAATGACCACCCGATTTCGCGATACAGCTCAACTCCGTAGGGCAGCATGTGGGCAGAGCCCTCGTGCGTGGCCTGAATTTCATCCTCACTGATGCCGACTGCCAGAATATCATTTGAGGCAATTCGTGGCAATGCCTGCGGATACAATATCGAGATACTCGTACCTCGTGTCTGTCCATACTGCCTACATGAAGAGATTTGAGCTGATCGTCAAGCATGGAAAAGGTCGCACCGTGCGTGGTTCACTATGAGTCGTCGTCGGCCTTGACAGAAGAGCAGAATGTAGCACCGTCATGGTAGCTTCTGGTAAACCGGTCTCTTTGTTATTTGTGGCATGCGGGGATATGTTAGCACTCTTTCCATTTCATCACATGTTCCTCATTCATTTCCTGCGCTGCCATGGCCAACGTCGCAAAACCCTGGCTGCCTCTGCCCGTGTCAATTGAAGGTGTGGCGACAAGCCGCTGTTGGCAGGGCCCGGCACAAAGGTAGGCAAGTAAGGACCTGCGTCGGCCGGCGAATCCTTCTTGATAAATTCTGACCCCGCACAGCTTTGTACAAAGCACTTATTCCTCGCGACTCCAGAGTCGAGACACCCGCAAGGCGCCCCGACGGACTTGTGAGCCTCCGGCCTGCGGGCATGTTCAGGGCAAACTCGTGCTCGCATAGCAGCTGAACTCCGGCTGGCTTTGTAATACAAATAGACTATGATGCCCTGGGCCGTGGATTCAACTACGTCTTCCCTGCGGAAGCCGAGCATGAACAAGCTGGTGATACTCTCAACAGCCCTGGAGGAGCGGTAAACTGCAGCTCTTATAACCCAAAGGATACTCAATCGTCGCAGGAGCCTGTCATCTATTGCCCGTCACCTAAAACCCATGTAGCGACAGAATATGTCATGACTTAAAAGTTAAACACTACCTGTAAACCTACTGTCAATTTCCCTTTCTCGAATGGGAACCACAGCCACGCTGCTTTCGTCTGGGCATAGCTTGAAACCACGCATTTGCTGGTATAATGCAAGGACATGATGGACTATCGGCAGACGGGACCTCGCCCCCAGTGTGTAACAAGTGTGTGTATCGTATAGATCATGCTCATGCCTGATCGTCGGGTTTGGCGTTACCTAGCTAGATTATACCAACGCCTCGTCATTTGCACACTATCCGCTATATTCTGCCTCACTATCGCATGCTCGCTTACAATGTGTCCGTCGATGTCATCCCCTCACCATTGCGCTCATACCATGACTGGAATCTGTAGAAAAAATGATGAGGTAACGAAAAGGTCGGAGTTTGGCGGGCGTCGATCCATGTTTCGGTCTTGCCGACTGCCTTGCCGAGGGTCTTGCGGACGTCAAAGGTACTCGTAATATGCGTAATAATGGCCATAATTGACACAAGAAAGCCTGATGTGGCTTCAGCCTCCGCCAGCCTGATTCTCATCGTGCACGAACTTTGTTCCCCCGCATGGCTGTTGTCTGTTGTGCCAATGTCATGACTGTACACCCAGTGTCTCAAATCTGCTCAGGCCGCCTGCGGCCAGCCTGATTCTCTTGAACGAAACCTTGTTTCTCTGCAAGGCTGCCGCCCATTTGACCAATATTATGAGTGTGCGCCCAGTGTCTCAAGACTAAGCCCTGCGAAATAAACCCAACTACAGATGGCACACCAAGATGTCGAGCGCGGCCGGGTCTCGCGAGAGGTTACTCATCCTCGGACATATGCCCGTATGAAGTGCCAATATTCGTAAATACACGAAAGGATCAGCGTGTACAATTGAATGCGGCGTATTTATGAGAAAAGGAAAAGCTCCGATGAAACCGTGGGGCAAGACTTTTATTATAAAACCATGAGTCTGTCGCCTTGAAACAGCCATACCTTTTCTCATTACCAATCTTTACCACACAATCAGTTCACAAATCCAGACAAAAGGAGCCCCCAAAAACATTGCTCTATTTTCTTTTATTCAATTACATTGCAACTGAAAAGATGATGATGCTCAAGGCCCTCACCGTCGTCGCCCTCGCCATCAGCGGCACCAACGGCGCCATTGTCAAGATCTACCACGACCGCAACTGCCAGGAAGAGGCCGGCGAGCGCAACGTCTGGGACAACACGTGCGCGCCCACGGGCTCCTGGAGCTCCTTCAAGATTGTGTACAACGGCGGCTCGGGCCAGAGGATCCGCGGCCACCACACCAACAACTGCTGGGACGGCTCCACGGGCGCCTGCACCGAGGCCATAGCATCCGACAAGTGTTACGACTGCAACAACGGCGACACGTCGTGCAACGCACTGGGCTCATATCAATGGACGTGCTAGACTCATGGTTGTAGGGACAGTGGACTCGTCTGCTGCGAGGATCGTGGCTGTATGCAGCTTGCATGCTGCCACCAAAGCGTGCAGACGGGTGGAAGACTGATAGTGTATTCCGGCTCGACGTCTTTGGATGGCCGCTCTAGATGTTTAACCATTGGAAGAGAGGAACATGAAATTAGAAATCTCACCCTGTTTTTTCTTTGAATATGTAGTGTACCTTGTAAACTTGCGTAACCCTATCGTGGTGGACATCTCCTTTGCTGAGTCGCCCGACGAGTGAGAAAGTTAGGCTTGTTTGACCGCCCGACGAAGGAGAAAGTTAGGCAGCTATAGTCGCGGTCTAAGAAGAGATAAATAATTTATAGACAATGGTATGCCTTTATGGCAAAAAGTGATTCGACAGCTCTAGCGGTAATAAAGGCTGGCCTCTGCCCTGCAATAAGATTCACTTAAGCAACTCTATACTATAGAATACACTGGCAATAGTGGCTATCTACTACGGTAGCTTGATAGCTAGTTGCTTAACCTTGATATAAATATCGATTCTTATTAATATAGTTT
>JARJRE010000672.1:0-15571 GCA_030783385.1 Akanthomyces dipterigenus | reverse complement strand
CTATAATAGAATTATTATATTAAAAGGTAAGTTTTATAATCTAAAAAAGTGAATTATTCAAATAGCTTAATAACTAACTTTTTATAGGGGCCTATACCTACCTAGGCAGATGGCTGGTACCCGGCCCCGGTGGCCCATATCACGCGAGTCTCCTGGCGCCAACTGCCGCCTACTACCTACCAACTTTACCACCCCAACACACGGGCATCGCAACTAGGGAAAATAGCAAGAGCGTCGACCTCATTGAAACGCGCGACGCGTCGCTGCGCAAATAACCAAACATGCCGCGACTACTCTGTACGTATCCGGGTTCTTCAGTTATTTGGCGCAGCTAACTGGTTAACAGCCTCTGCCATGGCGCTGCGACGTGATCCACGGATGCTCAAGCTGCCTCCATATCTGTCCCTCGTCTGTATCGCTGTAGGCTTTGCCTGGCTGCTCTTACTTCCACTCGAGAACTACTCTAGACGAACATACATATCCGAGAATGCCTTGCTACCGGGACAAGTGCATACATACTTTGGGGGAAGTGAGCAAAACATATTCAGAGCCTATAGACGAGAGGTGGATTGGCTAGAGAGCAAAGATAATCACCAGTACGATCAAATACTCACTCTTGAGAGACGAGGAAATGACCTAGACTGACCAGCTGTCGCTATAGGATCAATGACCAAATCGAGATTTTCCTAAAGGAGGTAGGTGTCAAAGTTGGGCGACAAAACTATACCTACCATTACGCAGGAAACGAGCATTCTGGTGAGAATATCTACGGCATTCTTCAGGCGCCCCGTGGCGATGCTACAGAAGCGATCGTTCTTGTGGCGGCATGGAAGACAGTCAACAACGAAGTAAACCGGAATGGGGTCACTCTTGCGCTGACTCTCGCGCGCTATTTCAAAAGTCTACTCTTTTTCCTCCCTTGGCCTGTGGAAAACCTCAGCTAACGTTGCATAGGATGGTCTCTTTGGTCCAAGGATATTATTATTGTCATTCCACCCGATAGCAAAGCTGGAACCCAAGCATGGGTCGACGCATACCATGACGCACATGATCCAGAATACGTTGCCCCGCTGCCGTTGAAGTCAGGTGCTCTTCAAGGGGCTCTAGCTCTTGATTACGCGGTGGATCACCGATTCGAAGCACTGCATATCATTTATGATGGAACGAATGGTCAATTGCCGAATCTAGATCTGATTAACTCGGTGGTCAATATTGCGGGTGGTCAAATGGGCGTTCACACTGCCATTCAAGGCATAGAAAGTCACTCCAACAGTTACCAGGACAGGTTGCATACGATCTTGCGAGGTATGATGATGCAGAGCCTTGGGCTTGCAACAGGGCCTCATAGCAGCTTCATTCCATACCACGTCGATGCAATCACTTTACAACCATACGGGGAAGGCTGGCATGATGAGATGACCCTAGGAAGAATAGTTGAGGGCACGTTCCGAAGCCTGAACAACTTGTTGGAGCATCTCCACCAAAGCTTCTTCTTCTATCTTCTGATGCATAAAGATCACTTTGTCAGCATTGGCACATACCTTCCAAGCGCCATGCTTTTGGCTGCTAACTTCAGCATTATGGCTATTTTCTTGTGGGTAAAGAGTGGACAGGCCTTTGAATTCAAGATGCAGACTTTGAGTAGGTCCGAGGCACCGGGTATGAAGGAAACCACTGAAGTTGGTTCGGCTACCGTGGAGAGAGATCTTTTCTTGCCCATTTCTGTTGTCATCGCTTGCCAGGCGCTTTCCGTCATACCACTGTTCACCTTCAACAACATATCTACTTCAGTACGCTCCCTATGTGATACGTCTTCGCACATTGAGACTTACGAAGCTAACCTATTTCCATTACAGATCTTGTCGCCGACGTTCGCAATTTTCACATTGGCATCAGTCATGTTGCCATGGATAATTTCACACCTACTTTCGCTTCACAAAGCGACAATCCGGCAATTTCAGCTGATCAAGTCGTTCTCTCTGCTGTTTCTCGGGATGTCCCTTGCTACCTTGGCAACGCTCAATTTCTCTTTAGCATTTCTGGTTGGAATGCTTGCAACGCCTTTTACCTTTGTGCGAGCCTCCGGCAACCTCGCTCTCAGGCTAGGATTTGCTGGCTTATTGACTCTTATTGCACCGCCCGTCTTAGTTTACTCATCCTCGCAGGTACTTGGCATACCCGTCATTGACATTCTGGAAGGGGCTAGCTTTGGTTGGAACGTCTGGGGCATGTATACATCTATAGTAGTCTGGTGTGTCTGGTGGCCATCATGGGTACTTGGCATGGTCAACGTAGTCGGTTCTCCTGCAGCTTAGGGGCACCCAATAATGATAAACAAGTCTACAATTACAGAGTAGTTGAACGGGCCTTTCGGTTTTTTATTAACACACAATGGCATAGTTACACTTTGCAAACCGCAGCGCTCCATGCGCGGGCGTAAAAGTAGCCTTGAGCCAAGTCTGTAGCATGTGGCGTCCAGTTCATCCATGCTATCTAGTTTGAGCATACGAAGCGGTCGATGGTTAACCCGTTCAACTTAAGCAGCCCATACGTCCTTGCCAGCCTTCTCGATCCGGTTACCCAGCTGATTTACACTCGAGTCCCAGTCAAGCAGGCGTTGGCGCATGCTTCCAATCTGCTTCATATCCAGCACCTTTGGCTGCACCCACGTAATTTGTGCTACCCCGTTCACTTGGTCGATTGTTCCCCGTAACAGTCCCAGACTCAGAGCTTTCATGATTAAGTGTTCAATCTCTTCCGGGCGGACTTTGGTCTGTTGTGAGATTGTGGCGAATGACATGGCTCGATCGTGAGGGGGGCGTCGGAAGACTGCTTCCGTCAGAGCAGCCAGATATATCTTCTGCTTGAGGTGGGTCGAGTTCTCGTTTAGTAGCTTGTTGGAAGCAATGTGATCGGAGAGTGCGCCGTACGAGGCCAAGTCGCCGCGGTTGTAGGCAAAGAGAAGATCACGAAGCCAAGAGTCATCTTCACTCTGTGCAAGAACATCCAGAATTGGGTGTAGGAGAAGTTCGCCAAAATTATAAATGCTGTTGGATACAAGGGCAGCGACACTCAAGTAATATGCTCGTCGGTGGCGTTCGTCTTCGGACATGGTGGAGAGGTCGATGCATGCGAGGTACAGCAAGGCAGTTCTGTAGTAGTTGGCGAAATCCATTTTCCTCTGTAAATGGTTAGCTAATCGTGGCAGTTGAGACTTGGGATGAGCAGAATAGCTTGCCTGATAGTAGCTGGCGCTTGCATCATAAAAAGCAGCGTGCACAATGACCTCTACCGAATCCAGCGAGTCAAGGATGCGCTCCGCAGTATCTAGGTCCTTTCTTGCCTCGTCAAGCTCACCTAGGTTCAGTTTAACTTGGGCCACAGCAACAGACGCAAAGACAAGAGCGTCTTTAGAATCTTCCGTGTCCACCTTCTTCACGACAGACTGCAGAAATTCAAGACGCTCGCGGTTGTCTCGCACACAGTTAGTGAAGATTCGGCACAGACTCCATATACAAATATAAATACCATTGCATTGCGATGCAGCCTTCAGCGCCAGATCTACAAGCTTCAGCTTGTTGATCTTGTCAGCAAACTTGAGAATGAAGACTCTATAGAACGAAAGGCGTTGCGGTGCGCTTCCATCGTTGCTGAAGAACTGTATAAGGGCATCAGTGAGCTGATGCCAGAGCTTTCTCTCCCAATAATTTTCGAAGTCGAGTATCAGCGGTTGAAGTCCCTCTGGCGCAGCGTTCCGCTGCTCGGCGAGGAAATCGGGAATCGTATCAGCATGCATTGCGTCGAGTGATGCAAGTGATTTGCGAACTAGCTTGAAGACCCTGAGAAAAGAATGGGCTTGGATTCTCTCGTAGTTCTGCGTCTTGGAGCTGTTGAATGGTCGTGGAGAGAAGATCAGATGTGACACGCCAAGCGCTTCTACGTTGGTAATCTAGTGGCGGCGTCAGGTCCACGCGATGCTCTGGAAGCCTGGAGCAAAGCACGGGCCACTTGTACCTTGAACCGGCTTGGTAGATTCTGTACGTCTGCGTTCATGTGATATCTCACGTGATACCCATAGCTCCGTTAGTCTAGGTCATTACATTCAGCGAAGCCTGACTTGGATCAAAGAATAGCAGAAGATACTCTTGAGATTGTAAGAGGTAACAGCCGTTCTTGGATCACCATTACCGCAAGAATGGTTTCATCCTTGGTCGCGGCGCGCTCTGCGCGAATTATCGTACCCAATGCCACTCCAAAGCGCTTACTCTCCGACATTGCCATCACTCGAACTGGCAAACCAATTATTCGCACCGAGGGCGGAAGGTGAGTGGGCAAAATCAGCCGGACCATTGTCGCAACAGCTAATATCGCTTGCTCACTAGGTCCTCTCTTGGAGGTTTGTCGACTCATACCAATCCAAAATAGCGAGAGAACAACCACTTAATGCTCTCTAGGTCACACTGCAACTGTTTTTGGCGCAACTGGTCAGCTCGGTCGATACATTGTCAACAGACTCGGTATGGCAAATGGATAGTGACGGTGGCTGAATGATAAAAGGCTAATGAGATCAGCCCGACAAGGATGTACTGTTGTTATTCCTTTCCGTGAGGAAATGACAAAGCGCCACCTCAAAGTGACAGGAGACCTTGGTCGAGTTGTATTCATTGTATGATTCACGCAATCATCCAGCCATCGGGCTACATGTTTAACACGTGGGCAGGAATATGATCTGCGCAACACAGCTTCCATCGAAGCTAGCGTTCGTCACTCTGATGTTGTCTACAACCTCGTTGGCCGTGACTATCCTACCAAGTGAGCGTTCTCCATGCATGCGACTTGAGAACTGGCGCTAATGTCTCCAGGAATTTCTCTATGACCGATGTCCACGTCGAAGGAACCGAACGGATTGTCGACGCCGTCGCAAAATATGATGTCGATCGTTATATCCATGTGTCCTCGCATAATGCCGACATTGCATCATCATCAGAGTTTTTTGCTACGAAGGTACGATAGTAGACAGCCTACGGCACTATCTTTGTTAACACTGTTTAGGGCCGCGGCGAAGAGGTTGCTCGGAACATCTTCCCTGAAACCACTCTCGTTCGCCCTGCTCCAATTTTCGGTTTCGAGGATAAGCTCCTGCTGAAGCTTGCTTCCGTGCTTAACCTCTTCACGGCCAACAACATGCAGGAGAAGTTTTGGCCTGTCCACGTAAGTAAACTAAACTCTCCGTCAAACCATCATCTAACACGTATAGTCAATCGATGTTGGCGCTGGTCTAGAAAAGATGCTGTACGATGACTCTACCGCTGGCCAGACTTTCGAACTGTATGGCCCCAAGCAGTACAGTATGGCGCAGATCGCGGAAATGGTCGACAAGGAAATTTTTAAGCAAAGGAGACACGTCAACATTCCGAAAGCTGTGCTTAAGCCCATTGCTGGTGCCCTCAACAAGGCCCTCTGGTGGCACACTCTGTCCGCTGATGAGGTGGAGCGAGAGTTTATCGACCAAGTTATTGACCCTGACGCCAAAACTTTCAAGGATCTTGGTATCGAGCCCGCTGACGTTGCCAACTTTACCTATCATTATTTGGTAAGTCATTGTTGGGCTAGCATTTTTGCTTTCCGGCATGTTTCTAATGCTAGATTTAGCAAGGATTTCGCAGTCAGAACTACTATGATCTACCTCCAGCTACAGAGAAGGAGAAGCGCGAAGACAAGAAGTACATTCATGTCTTGGACGAATTGTAAAATTGGAGGTCAGTTGTCCACCCTGTACATGTATATAGAGCCCGTTTTCTTAGATAAAAAGCTGGGAGCCAAGCGGCGCACAGTCAATCGATCACATTTCTTCTTCTGTAATCTATTCATTCTTTTGTTCGGTGCTTTCTTCGGTGTGTCGGTAAGTGGGCTTATTGATGAGAACAGGAGGCAACAACGGTGCGTGGCTACAACGTGACAGGCTGAGCAACGAGCTCACGACGTTTGAGCCTTCAGTGACAAAGGACTATGAGCATCGTGATTAAAGGCACGATTTTGTAGTAGGGGGAGTCTTCAAGTTCGAATATATCATGGGATTGCAATACCAAATATATAAAACACATTCCCTGATGACGCCAGTATGCATCCTGGAGCGCGCCGCCAATACAGTGCTAGAGTAAATCCCAGGCAGACGCCAAGTCAGTCATCACTACAGTTCAGGCCCAGGCAGAATGCGGTGGGGTGTTGCCGTTGACACCCTATGCCAGCGATCGGATAATATAGAAAAGAAGATATGCCTGAGCACCAAGAACATCAGATAGGCTAGCCAATTCGACCTTGTGGTCGTTGAACTTGAACCACTGAATTATGAGTTAGGAGACTGGAGCATATATAATGTGGAGCAAACTAACCTGGTCGCCTACGCGGCAATATGAAGTATAATGCCCTGTTTCGAGCTCCCCGACATGAACAACGACGCTGAGAAGATCGTATACACACGATCGCTGCAGTTCCATGTTTTCGCGGCTGTCGCGGCTACGAACCCGATTTGTGTACGGAAGCATGTTTAGCTGCAGAGGAAAGTCTACTGGCACGTCGACCTTGGAGGCGGCATGGTCATGACGCCCTTGTTTGTACTCAAATCGCTAAAATATTGAATTCAGCGTTTGCGATAAATTTGCATAGGAACGAGGAGTGGTTACCTTGAGTTGTATAGAGAGCACATTTGGTAGGCGCTTAACGCTTGTGTAACGTCTCGCTTGCTGCGTTGAGGCACAGTGATGGCATCGATACTCACACTTGTCTGATTTGATATATTCCTCATCAAGACAGGCTGTCAGAGTAAGGTTGCGGCCTTTTTGCCCGGCCTTTTTGCTCTTTCTCTGCGCTAGGCTGTCAAGTCCCACGCTCAGGTCCAAAAATGACTGCACTGTATTGCTAGAGCTGTTGCAATTTTGGCATGTGGTCGTCGTTTGCATCTTCCCATAAAAGGTCTGATGAATTATGCAATTGCAGCTATGCTCGCTCCCAATCTCGGGCTTCTTACCATCGCCATTGCGCTCGTGCAAATCTTCGGCGAGAAACTGGAAGAATTCATGAGCGTCTTGTTCTTTAGTTGTCACGAGATTTTCAAACGCTTTCTTTTCTGATATCCAAAACCCAGATAGAATATTTGCAGCTGTGTAGCCATTTGTATTCTCCAGGGCATAGAAATCTTGGAACATATCATCCATGGCGCAGCTCAAGCAGTGAGGTACACTACATTCGTTGCTTTGATGCCCGTCGCTCAGGTAGAAGTTCCGTAGAAGGGGGTTGTGTAGAAAGCTCTGCAGGACAACATTTTGGTAGCATGTTGCTCCCGCATTATATATGCCTCGAAGACCGTCCGCGCGACAAGAAGCAATAGTTGTGTTCGAGGAAATGTATCTCGGGTCGTCTTTAATTGTGTCGGTGAAGAGCTCATCGTGTTTCCTCTTGCGGCCTTCAAGACGATTAGCTTTGCTATGAATTCAAAGACCGCATGTCCTTTACCAGAGAATGAGCCGGTTCCGATTTTGCGCAGACGTAATTCTTCGAGAGTAGGGTCCCAGACCAAATCGTCGCAGATTTGGCAGTACAGTGCTCCATTTCGAGAGTCAACATCTGAAACAGTAAGTCATGTGAGCATTCGCATATGTTGAGGCCAGTACTTACAGAATCTGTGTGACTTTTTGTTTCCGTGCCCCAGTCTGTCTTCTTCGGAAACTGTAGTCGGGCATTGAAGACAGAGATAATTGGAAGTCAACGTGGTGATCGGTCGGCCTTCCTTGTTTGTGGAAGTCTGTGGGACAATCGGGTTCGTATCGAATATCCCACGTAGAATCATTTTGTAGTGCGCTATCGAGCTGTTCATCACCTCTTGCCCTTGAGAGAGAAGTAGCTGGACGTGTTCTACGTAAGCAGCATCAGCTATACATTCGCAGCATGAAACTTCCTATCTTACCGCATCCGAACATAGGTGACCCCGCTGTGGGCGACTTCACACGAGCATTTCGTGGAGATGCGGGAGTAACTGGTCGGCTGGACATGGTGTCGAAACTATGGTAAACTGACGACAGTCGCGTACGGCGTGTCACAAGGTGGCAAGTTGTTTGACTGTGCACCGCCACTGGAAATTGTCTTATTCGATAATATGGTGTGCTTCGGTCGTTCAATGGATCTCGGACAGTGTTTTCGTCGAGCGCCGGCTGGGATTGTTGCCTCTGTACTGGTGATGGGGATACCTGCAGCACGGTGCGGCTCCTGGGCTAGCACCTGGCACTTGCTGCCGGTGCTAGATACTTGCGGTTTCGAGTCAGTGTGAACTAGACTTGTAGGGAGGTCGATTACAGCGATGTTGTGTTGACTTGACAGTCCCGGCGACTCTGCTGCTATGCAATCAATGGTAATGGCTGTGACAAGCGCAATAAAACGCCACGCCATTGACCGTCCCTTATCGATTACAGTTGTTGCGGCAGTGGATGATTTCCTGCTGCCGCCGAATGGGGCCAGGTTATTGTATGCGTTTCACTCAGCTTAGCTATTAGAAAGGTAAGCGCGTGACATTTGATTCCATCCACTGTAATCATGATTACAGTAACTTCTCACGGAGAGCTTGACACAAACCCGTATAGCGATCCCCGAAGAATGCGTTATATGGTCATGTATTACAATACATGCGTAGTATAGGGTAGCGGACCAGTAGCGCAACCGAGATTATTTATTCTGCATAGAACGGTATACTTATTCATCAACTCCGCATTGCCGCCCCAGAATAATGCAATTTTGTGTACGGCTCCCATCTCAACAAAGCAGTTTTCTCCACCTCTTCACACCAAACTGACCACTACCCGTTGCGCGCGGCTAGCAACGTACTCTCACCAACTGCCATCAAGGGCTTCAACTCGAGCGGCAACAATGAATATGGCTACGCTGCCAGGCGTGAAGCGGCTGAGTCCGGTGTGTATCCGAATTCTTGGTGGCAACCCTGGCAAATTCACGCTGCAAGGAACGAATACATATCTGCTTGGCTCCGGAAAGCGCCGCATACTGATAGACTCCGGGGAAGGCAAGCCAGCGTGGGCTGCCTCGCTGAAGGGGGTTCTTGAGACCGAGGGTGCAACTGTCGATACTTTATTGCTCTCACACTGGCACCATGACCATGTCGGTGGCATAGACGATCTACGCATGATTGCTCCACAGGCCGTCGTCTACAAATTCGACCCAGATGAGGGACACAGTGCAATAAAGAATGGCCAAACTTTTCACACAGACGGTGTTACGCTAACGGCGCATCACACGCCCGGACACACAACGGACCATTTGGTCTTTACGCTAGCAGAAGAGGATGCGATTTTCACCGCAGACAATGTACTCGGCGAAGGTACAGCTGTCTTTGAAGACATGGCGACGTATATCAACAGTTTGCACAAGATGAAAACGTTGTTCCACGGCAGAGCATATCCTGGTCATGGTGAGCTCATCGAAGACGGCAGAGCGAAAATTGCCATGTACATCAACCATCGCAAGCAAAGGGAAGAGCAGGTAGTCCAGGTTTTGAAATGTGGCGGCCGAAAATGTACAGCGATGGAGATAGTAAAGGCTGTATACAAGGATGTACACGAAGATCTGCACCCGGCGGCTTGTGCTGGTGTCTTGCAGATATTAAGAAAACTAGAGTTGGAAGGTTGGGCCGCGAGTGCGGATGGCGGTGGCGATGACGACCTGTGGGAGCTAACATGCCAAGCGGCATTATGAAGTACACGAGAAAAGACACCACTGCGTCGATCGCGAGCATGCTGATAGTATTCGGAAAGCCATGGTTAGACAGAAGTCAAGCGAGGTTATTATAGTGGCTTTGCTACGTGATTAGCTGACCATGACAAGCCTTCCTCAGCCAATGAGCAATCATCATATAGAGAAGGAAAAGCTCCAGGGCTTTGACGACAGCTGAAGTATCCGCAGCTAATGCCGAATGCGTTAGTTATGTAGATGACTATCAGTATGGTGCCGACGTTAGACCACGTTGAGCTTTTTACTGCAGCACGTGAGGTACTACCCGCTGTCAACAGTACTGCGTCTTGTTCTGGTCATGAGAGATTTCCGATAGTATTTACTGGTACCGGCGGCGCCGGGCGCGGATCCTGGGACTCTCAGCAATGGCGTGGTAATCACATAGCCACACCGCCGAAGAACAGGTGACGCGATGGCACTCGGCGAATTTACGCCTATGACCCACCAGTTACCGACAGTCACATTACCAGAGTGGAATAGAAGGTGGAGAGAGGCTGATGAGAACGGACACATGGCTTTCTCGGCTCGACCAAGCGCGATACTAGTTGAATAGAGTATCCATGATTAGCGAGCGAGAGACATGGTCATCCGAGCCTACTGGTAGGCTGTACAATCAAGAGCTAAACCCATGGAACGTGGTTGATTTGCAGGGCTGCCCATGCAACTGCTACCTGGATGGCATCAGGCGGCTGTCCGCATACATCGCAGCAACACGAAGCTGGTTTACGTGGCGTGTTGAAGCTTAGCCTTCCCACTAGTACAGGCTGCGTTTCATTCTTGTCTATTGTCACGGGGACATCGAAGGTTCGAGAGGTTGAGACTGTCGGACCTAGCTCTACTAAGTTTTTACGACGCCGAATTGATCACAGCCTTGGCAAGTATATCCCAGTGGTTGACAGACACACTGTCATATACCCCAAGGCCCCCTAGCATTATGTGGCCAAAGGCTCTTGAGTTTCCCTCCGCGGGCTTTGTTGTCATCCGTGAATATAGTATCCTGCTAGAGACTTTTAGCCGGCGTAGATACTTCTCGGGATTTGTATGGCTGCTAGCAGGGGACGCACAATTTAGCCCCGTGATATGGGGAGGCTGACCCAGGAGGCGCGTGAATATTTGATAATAGTTCATAATACTCGGCGAAGACGTCTAATAGTACATCGGTGAAGTAGCCTGACTATTGACGCTTAATCATCGCCTTCGTATTTTATTTCTCGTTCAAATTATGTAGCCTTCTCAGCTACACAATTGTAAGGCAGAAGTAGGAGGGCCATTGAGCTAGGTAGCAATAGACTAAAGGATAGTATCAAATTACGCAGGGCAAGTAGGAGTAGCCAGACTACAAGTAGCGATCCGCCACATTCAATGTTTTGATTTGCCAAGACAAGAGAGCGGAACGATGCATATCCCTGGTTGCTGGTTGCCGGTCGCTGGCACTGTATCCTGGGTGTACCAGGTTGGGGCAGCAAGAGTCCGGATAGCCCGGATCGAAGTCAGCGTCACAAGGCTCTGGCATGCTTCAATCCTTAGGAAGCTCGCGGCTCCCTCTCGGAAAGGCTGAGGGAAGGCTAACATAACCGTACCTATACCCGATGACAACTCGCGCGGCATTCCTTGCACTTATGGGAACGGCAGCCAACACTGTATGTGAAAGAACTCCATGAGCCTTGCTAGCCGGTTGAAAGTGGGCGAGAATCGATGTTGGCGACTTTTTCAGGCCAGTCCCGAATCGTTGCGTTCATTTCGATACCCATACTGCCTCTATCAGCTTTATGAGCATCAGGAAGTCCGTCCCGCCCAGACGGCTAGCAAATGACTATACTTCGCCTGCAGCGAGGGAGCTAACCAGTACTGCCTGCGCATATTAATAAAGACACCTCACCAGGGGGATCACGAGTAGTCCCGTTGCGGCGTTTTAAATAGGTACCGCCGTTGGGAAGTGCGTACCAGCATGTGCACGCCAGGCTCGCCCGCCGCACCATTGGGACTCACCACGCCACTTTTCTGCTGTCCTGCCTCCTTCTTCTTTTTTTTTGCGGAGTTATCTCTTGTCACTTATCCTTTCTAGGCGTGACTGGCCCGCTTTATGCTTCTCGATCTTAGCTTGGGCTTGGTTCAGGTTGGCCGAGAGCTATCGCCCTCGACTCAGTTACAACATCACTTTTCGCGCCTGTGACCAGCCAGCCCAGCTTTTTGTGCGAAAAATTGCAATGGGTCCTCACATACCTCGTGTAGTATTTCCTACTATGACACAGTTTTCGAGCGATGTTCGGAAGCACCGGAGCTTGCATACTCTATCGATGAAGCCCCCGTTGTTGAATATAACAGGGTGCATACAGGTAACTCCATGCCAGCTCCGTTTAGGACCTTTGTAGCACTTCATCCAATAGACGATATTGTTTCCGCTCTTGCCTCGGTTTGTGCTACTTTTACCCCAGTCTACCATTGAGGCTCTCTACTATTCTTTACTACATCGCAGTAAGCTGCCAATCTCAGCTTCAAGCCCCGTTTCCAAGCAAGGTGTGGCTCGAATGGACCCAGCACCCTGCTCCCCGTCTTCATTGATAGCCCACGCTGTGCGGCTGTGCCTTTTAAGTCTATCATTCTATTGGACATCAAGCTCTCTTCTACAACTGCCTTTCATCGCAGTCTATCTATAGCTTCGCACGCAGCCGCCGGGGCAACCAATGGTCTCGACAAGAATAATTGGAGGGGCTAGCGACAGCCTCCCTGTTCTTTTCTACCTTTCAGTCGCTGCTTCTTCTGTCCTGGCTCGTACTGACCACGCAGAAAGCATGCTCGGTCATGGTGGTATAGCAGATGAAGCGGCATGGTCAAATGCAACTGAATACCCAAACACCTACTTTGGGCACACTGAACCTGTCGGCACAATATATGCCCATATCACCCTGATGGTCCTAGCTTGGGTCTTTCTTTTGCCGGTTGGTAGGTCTGCCCCTTCGATTTACTTGCCCCTGCCTCTCCGTAAAAGTCGTGCTAATCTGGTGCCTTTAGCGGTTATGCTTTCGATTGCGAGGTCCAGACATACACTCGCTGTTCAGCTTTTCTTTGTCGCTGTGAATGCAGTTGCTATCTTCTTAGCCGCGGCCTATAACGCACGCACCCCTGATCTCTATCCCAATACTGCGCACCATAAGATCGGCTGGATCATCACGTGGATCATGATTGCCCATATTGTAATTAACCTTGCGGGCCGACTTACCGATACTTGGAACAACAAGACCTCGCGTGCTAACTGCCAAGCACTTCGCCTATTTCCGCTTGTGCACGATTTTGCTCCGTACGCGCAAGAGACGTACCATGGTCAGGAAAGCCGAGCTTCCGACGACAGTGGTCATGGGACTGCCCTACAGTCATATTCTGCTCGCAGCGGTTCTGTTTCGACCATATGTACTGATGAGTGTGGCGACATTCAAAGTGGACATTTTGAGGACGGCAACGATGATGCTGGTGACGAATTAGAGGATCTGCCGCTCTCTTCTCCTAACCGGGTGGGTAAAATCACACCAATTCTGTCTCACAGCATCTGGAAATCTGTTGAGTTGGGCTACAAAGCGGTAGATCGTGTCATTCTGCCATTCAGTTTTATCACACTGACTACCGGAATAATTAGTTGCTCGATTTTTTGTAAGTATGCTGCTAGGAATAATTTTCTCGAGTCGGCATGCTTCTTCTAACCCTCTGTTTCATAATCCACAGGAAGGACAAGCGATTTTCGGAGGGCTTGCGCATTGGATCAAGGGCGGAATCTTGTTTTGGCTTGTGCTTTTCAACCTCGGGCGATGGTCAGGCAGCTTCGCAGAGCTCGGGTGGGCTTGGAATCTTAGGCCAAAGACACACAGCCATCAAAAACAGGAATTCCGCCTGTCTGCTGAGTTTTTGGAGAGCTCTCTCATTTTTTTCTATGGTTCGACGAATATTTTTCTGGAGCATCTGGGCGGCTGGGGCGGTAAATGGACTGCGCAAGATCTCGAGCACATGGGTATTACCGTTCTGTTCATCGGAGGTGGTCTGGTAAGTCGATTGACCTGTGACACTTGAATCACACATGCCTCTGATCGCTTTGTAATGCGGCATGCTGATTGAGTCGACTCACATTCGCAATTTACTCAACACCACTGCCGCCATCGTGCCGCTTCATTCGTATTCCGACGAAGAGCAAAATCTCGAGGTGCCTGCAACGTACGAATTCTCTTTGAACCCCATTCCAGCTCTGGTCATTCTCCTGGGCAGCACGATGAGCTTCCATCACCAAGCAACCATGACAGCAAGTATGGTTCACAAGCAATGGGGCTCACTACTACTTTGGGCATCTGTGGCGCGTGGCCTCTCTTATTTGCTCTTCTATCTCAAACCACCGAAGTCCATTTTCCCGTCTCGCCCACCTACTGAGCTCCTGACTTCTTTTGGTCTAATTGCCAGTGGTGTCCTTTTTATGGCCAGTGTAAGTTGTCTTTTCGCGCTGAGGTTTCCTTCCTTTCTAATGTACGTATCAGAGTGCAGATACTGTGAATAGCATGATTCATTACGACGTAGATGCCATGTTCCTTTACACGGTCACCATGGGGCTAGTAGGGGTAATTATGACCTGGGAAATTACCGTGCTGTCAATCAAGGGCTGGGCTGTTCGCAGAGAACTTGCTCTAAGTGGTTGACTTCTTCCATCCGGGTCGGAAGTATCGCGGGCTGCTCTTCGTTCTGCTTATGTCCGAGCTGTGTTTTTACGTTGTCATCTTCTTCCTATCCCTTCTGGTCGCTCTTGTAATCTCGATGCTGTTGGTGGTCCTCGTCAAGCAGGACTGTACTAATGATAAATCCATCTAGCGAGTACTGTATTTACGATAGGTTCAGTAGGTATATTCCTTGTTCATTTTTTATCGTGTGGTTCCGTCGCATTTTGCTATATATGTTGTAATTCTCAGCCGTGCATATCGTGCGGTGTCCGACTCCTCTTTAGAGATGCTGTTTTCCTCTTCTCGGCTGTATGACTTTATTTCCCGGTCGCTCCATGATCTCTTCTTGACACATGGGTCCCTTGTAGGTAGGCATGCCATCTTTCCCAAGCACGCTTGGACATTTCCTCCTTGGCACATTGGTGAGTTGTGTTCTTCACTCTGCCATGCGTCGAGTTATTGATTTGCTACTTCTTCAACGGCTAGTGATATAGTATGGGCTTCAACGTGCCCTCATAAAATGCCGCACATATCTCTCGGTACTCCTTGTCTCGCATTCGGTCTGTTTGGCTCGCCTGCCCCAGCAGACATCTGAAGGTCCAGTGCGCTCACTTCATTTCGGGCTTTTCTCGTCCTTTGACTGCTTTTGGTATACTTGGACAATTCGCTTCTTGTCATCTTTGGGGAATTGAGAACTGCCTTGTGCCAACGCATGGACCAGAAAGGGCACAGAGTCGGCCCTGAAATCATCCGCATTGCGGACCTTGTCTAAATCCTCTGACAACTCCCGTGTGAGCCGTTGGAGATAGCTGGATGAAAATTCGCCATTTAATTCCTCTTCCGTCATGTTTGGTATATGCTTGATAAATGTTTGTATGTATGTCGGTCTGTGTAGAAATTGTGTGCCAACTCGACATAAGCAAGTGCTTTGGTACAAATAAAAGATTTTTTTTTATCCCACTCGTCGTGCTCTTGCTGTTCCACTTCCTACCCTATAGCTGTCACTGAGGAGCATGTTAAGGTATGGTTGGATATAAAGTGAAGCTACCAAAGAGGCCACTAATTCGATAAACTAAAGCCCTAAAAAG